>BDRX01000006.1:471724-487928 GCA_003203535.1 Raphidocelis subcapitata
AACAAAACAAAACAAAACAAAACAAAACAAAACAAAACAAAACAAAACAAAACAAAACAAAACAAAACAAAACAAAACAAAACAAAACAAAACAAAACAAAACAAAACAAAACAAAACAAAACAAAACAAAACAAAACAAAACAAAACCCCCCAGGCCCTGCCCATCCCCCCCCCGCCTCAAGGGGCTGTACCGCACCGTTTGGGAGGTGCCGCAGCGCGCGGTGGTGGACATGGCGGCAGACCGGGGGCCGTTTGTGGACCAAAGCCAGGTGGGGGGCCACGGGCTGGATCGGCCACGGCCTCCTGCGCTGCCAAAGGGATTTCTGCGGCCGTTTTGTTCGGCGGCGCGGCCGTTTTGTTTTGCGGCGAGCGCGGGCGGGGGTTGCTTCCCCCGCCCTGCTGTGCGCAGGCCCACCGCCGAAAACGGCCCCCCAGTGACCGCCTGAAGACAGCCCCCCAGCAGACCGCCCGCAAACCGCCAACATAACCCGCCCAAAACCGCCCTAAACCGCCCGCAAACCGCCAACATAACCCGCCCAACACCGCCCTAAACCGCCCGCAAACCGCCAACATAACCCGCCCGAAACCGCCCTTACTGAACCGCAGTCCATGAACATTTACATCCAAAACCCCGACTACGGAAAGCTGACCTCCCTCCACTTCCACGCCTGGCGCAGGGGGCTCAAAACGGGCATGTGAGCGTTTGGGGCGGAAGGTTATGGCTGGCTATATGGGGGGCGGCTCCCGGGACAGGGCGCCGCGCCTGCTTGCGCCTGCCGGCGGCGGCGCTTTCCAACCCCTCCCCCCGATGTCATTGTTGCAGGCCGGCTCTTCTTGGGTTTTCGCGGGGAAGCGGGCCTTCGCGGCACAGCGGCTTGGGGGTTGGGGTGCTGTGAGGAGGCACTGATGCCAGCCCCAGGATCTCAGTGCTGCACACAGTCACCCCGCCCTTGCACACGGACAAACGCAAACGCGAACGCAAACGCAAAGCATAAACACAAAACATCAACACTAACGCCCCAGTGTTTGCCGCGGCTCACGCTTCTGCACCCCCCCTCCCCCCCCCAAAAGGTACTACCTGCGGACCCGCGCCGCCGCCGACGCGATCAAGTTCACGGTCGAGCCCGCGGCAGCTGCTGCAGGGGCGGCGGCCGCCCGCGCCGGCGGCAGGCGCAGCGGCGGCGGCGGCGGCCAGCAGCGGCAGGGAGAGGGCGGCGGCAGCGGCGGCGGCCAGCAGCGGCAGAGAGAGGGTGGCGGCGGCGGCGGCAGCGGCGGCGCTGCTGCAGCGGGCGCGGGCGCGCCTGCCTGTTCGCCGGACGCCGCAGGCTCGTGCCTGATGTGCGGCAGCTAGCGCGGGCAGACGGCGCGGCCGCGAACTTCGGTTTATCCGAGTGCAAAACGTTTGTCAACAGGCCAGCCTATCTTCCGTCGATGCAGGGCTGACGCGATGCATTTCGTTCCCTGGCCGTCGAGGAGCGCCGCTCCGGCGGTCGTGGCAGCGCCGCCCAGTGGCGGCGCCGCTCGCGCCGGCTTCGTCCTTCCCCCCCGCTTCCCCGCCCGCAGCTGCGAGCAGGCGTTGATCGCTGCGGTTGCTGCACCCCTACATACCCCCACCGCCCGCGCCTGGCCGCGCTGCAACAGTGCGCCGTCCCGCTGCAAACCCTCCTTACGCGGTGTCTGCACCCCCGGCCGCCCTCGAAGCAAGGGGCGCTGTAAAAACCGCCCACTGTGCCCGAGTGCGGTCTGCCCAACCATGAGCAGCCAGCGGAGCTGAACAGCTGTCCGCCCGGCAGTCCGGCAGCCCGCCCGCAGCAGTCCGCTCGCTTGGCACGCCACAGCCGCCGCCTGCAGCCCGCTCTGTGCTCCACACCCACCGCGGCAGTCCGGCCGTCCGCCATCAGCAGTCCACGGCCTCGCCCGCCGCGGCGCGCGCCATCCGCCCCGCCAGGCCGATGGTGCTTCGATAGACCTCGTAGAAGCCTGGGGGGCGGAAAAGGGGGTTCTTTGAAACTCGAAACGAAGCAAGTTGGGCGGGCGCGCTTGGGAGGAGGGCTTGGGAGGCGCAGCGCATGCCTGGGCTGTATCTGCAGTGTGTTATGTGTGCCCCGCGCGCGCCCGACGCACCCGGCCCCGGCGCCCCCGCCGCCGCGCGCTTCGCCGCCGCCCCCGGCTCGCGCCACCGCGCGCCCAGCGAGAACGCCGGCCCCCGCGGCGGGGGGCGCGGCCCGTACTCCCCAGGCCCCGGCACGGCGTGGCCGCTTTCGGGGCGCTCCGACGGCGGCGGCGGGCGGCGGAACTTGAGCGTAACGGGGAGGGGGCTTTTGGCGCGGTACGAGGCGGCCCGGTCGTACTCGCCTGCCGGCGCGCGGGGGGCCGTTTTTTTTTTGCGTCCGAGGCAAGCGGTGAGCAAGGGCGGGGTGCCGCCGCGGCTGCGACTGGGGCCGGTGCAGCCGAGAAGGATGGCGGGCGTAAATCCAGGCAGGGGGGGGGCGCGCTTGCCACGTGCACGCGGAGTTTTTGCTTGCGCCAAGGCACGGCAGGTTGCCAACTTATCGGATCCGCAAGGCCCCCCCCCCCGCACCGGGCGCGGGCCGCTTCTCGTAGCTCTCGGGCGGCGGGTGCTTGAGGGAGATTGAAACGACGGGCGCCGCGGGGTGCAGCAGCGCCTCCCGCGGGTTGTACGCGCCCACAGATGGGTTGCGGCTGCGCACGTCCTGCGCGCGCGCGTGTGTGCGTGCTGCGCGAGTCCGATGGCACCCACGCGCTGCTGCAAAGCCGCAAAAGCCGCAGTATGGGCGCAGGCGCGCAGCCCTCGGCGCGGGCGGCCGCCCCCCCAAACAAACAAGGCCGCAGCGAGCCCTCATAGGAGAGGCTTCCCCGCCCGCCCCCCGCGCGGCCCGCGCCCCAACCCGGGGTCCCAAACGCACCCGCGCCTCGACGCCCTTGAACGTGAACATCGGCGCGCCGCGCCGGAGCAGCCCGTCCCTCGGCTCGTACTCCCCGGGCCCGGGCGTGGCCCCGCCGCCGAGGCGCGCGTCGAGGGGACGCACCCGGATCGTCGCGGCGGGGGCGCTCGGCGCCGTCGACAGCACGCTGTGGCCGCCGGGGCGGCGCGCGATCTGCTGGGTGAAGTAGGCGCCGGGGCCGGGGCCGGTGTCGCCTGCATGCGCCGCGAGTTGGGGGGCGCGGATGCGCGGGCAGGGTGGCGGCGCCGGTGAGGAAAGACAGGGCCGCGTGCGGGTGCGGGGGTGCGTGCGCTTAGGCATCTCACACGCGGGGGTGGGATGGCGGGGGGCGGTGCGGGAGTCGCGCTGGGAGGATTCGGCCAGCTCAGCAGTTTGCTTTGCGCGTGGCCATGCCGCGCCGCACTCACCCGTCAGCGGCGGCATCGGCAGGCTGCCAAAGCTGAACGCGGGCGCGGTCGGCAGCACCGCCGAAGGCCCCTGCCGCTGGGCGTGAACCGCCATGGCGGAGCGGCGCGGGGCGGCGCGCGCGCCCCTATCCGCCGCCGCCGCGCGGCGCTGCGCCGCAAGGGCTCTCTGCCCCGCCGGGGCTGGACGTGGGGCCGCGGGTCTCAGTAAAATCGAGTTTTGCGGCCGGAGATGCGCAATGGGCTTGCAGTGAGGTGTTCTCGCGCCGGGAGTTTTCAGAGCCGCGCTCTCGTGCTAGCAAGGGCTGTGGGCACGCAAGACGTTAAGTCCTGAAATGGCCGAATAAGATTCGAAATCCGCTTTTAGGTGCGCTCGACCGGCGTCGCAGAAGCTTCTCTCTCACGCGCGCTGACCGGTCAACCCCGCCGAGCCCGGCCGCCGCACCGTAGCCAGGCAGGCTCATCGGGCCCGCTGACCCGTTGGACGACATTTCCCCTTGTTGTGCCCTCCCCCTGGCACTCGCTCACCACTTGCTGGCCAGGGGCTGCTGCCTCGTGCGGAGGCAACCCTGGATTGCGCGCCTGGAAAGGAGGCTGGCCACCACCACCGCAACACTGATGCGGGGCCGGCAAAGCGTGCCACGCCGTCGATGCCCGCGTTGCCGTGGAGCGGACGCGGCACCGCGGCCGTTTTCGTTTCTATCGGTAACGCCTTGGCGCCGCGCCGCGCCGCGCCGCGCCGCGGCCGCCAGGCCAAACCACGCCATCGCCTTGCATTGGGGGCTTGTAAAGTCTGCAGAATAACGCACCGTGCATCGGGCTACCGCGCACAGCCTAAAAGACGCGCTGGCGGCACACGAGGAGCTCGAGCTGGTCGGGGAGCGCGATCAGATTCACACGGCCTGCTGCGGCGATTCCTACGGGAGCGACAATGGTGCAGCATGCGTCACGGTGCGGAGGCGGGGGCGTCCATGCGCGCGCGCGGGCGGCGGCGGCGCCGCTTCGGTCGGCGGCGCGCAGCCGACCACCCTGCTCCCTCCCACCGGCGCCTGCAGGACCCAAAGTCCACGGAGCCTCCGCAGGACGGGCAGCCGCCCGAAGCGGCAGCGGTAGCAGCTGCGGCAGCGGCAGCGGCAGCGGTAGCAGCGGCGGCGCCGTCGCCCGCCGCCGAGTCGAGTGGCGGGGCCGGCCCCTGGGAGAGCCTCCTCCGGCCCAGCCCGCTGTTCCGTCGCTTCTTCTGGCCCAACGCCAGCAAGGCGGGGCCCTGCGCCGCCAACCCCGGCGTCGAAACGCCCGAAGCAACGCCGAACACGGCAGCCGAGGAGGAGGAGGAGGAGGAGGGGGAGGAGGGGGAGGGTGACGGCAGCGGGCGGGGACCGCCGCCGCACTCGCGGACGCCGGCGGAGGTTTGGGGCGAGGTAAGGCGGTCGCAGGGCAAAAAATTCCAGCGCCTGCGCACGCCTTGCCGCGGGCGGGGCGATGGGGGCAGGCCAGCCGCATGGCGCCCACGCGCCGCCCTCACAAAACCCTGCAGGTGCGCGACGCGCTCAGCGGCGGCGCCGCGGCCATCCCCGCGCTCGGCACGGCGCTGCGGCGCGCGTCCGCCGCGCTCGAGGCCGAAATGCTCCGCAGCCGCGAGGCAGCCGGCCTCGAGCCGCCTGGCGCGGGCGCGGGCGCAGCCGAGCCTGGCGGCGGCGGCGGCGGCGGCGGCGGCGGCAGCAGCGGCAGCGGGGCGTCCGAGGCGACGGGGCGCGGCGGCGGCAGCGCCGGCGGCGGCGCCGAGCCCTACCCCCACGGCCTGCCGCCCCACGCGCGCTTTGCGGCCGGGCAGCTGCCCCTGCTGCGGGCGGCCCTGGACCTGGAGCCGCCGCGCTGGCGCGGCCGCCGCGCGCTGGGCACGCACCGGCTGTGGGCCGCCGACGCGACCGCGCTGCTGCTGCTCGCGCGCCACCCGCTGCTCGACGCGGCCGTGCACACGGCGCGGCTGCTGCCGCGGGTGGTCGCGCTCGCGCTCTCCGTCGACGCAGCCGGCGCGCTGCAGGCGCGCGCGGCGCAGGCGCTGAGGTTTGCTGTGTCGAGCCCCCTCGAGGCGCTGTGGCTGGGCCTGCTGACGCCGGGGCTCGGCGCCGGCCTGCCGATGCCGGAGCCAGCAGGGCGCGGCGCCGGCTGCGGCTGCGGCGGCAGCAGGAGCAGCGAGGGCAGCGGGAGCAGCGGCAGCTTTGCAGGGGACGATCCGGAGCCGGGCCTGTGCCCCCCTCTGCACGAGGCCATCGCCGCAATCGGTGAGCCCGCGAGCAGCAACGGGCGACGGCCCGGGTCTGTCGACCCCACCGCACGCCGCCCTGCACAGTGGCGGCGGCACCCCCCGAGCCTTGCACCCGCGCCAAGCCCACCCCCGCCCGCCGCCTCTTCGCCCCCGAAACGCCCACCCGCAGCCGACTCGGCCGCCTGCGAGCCCGCTGGGTCTCGCCCCTCGCGCACCGGCTTCGCCGTGCGCGCCGCCGAGGTGCTGCTCGCCGCGTCCGACCCTTTCGCGCGCGGCCCCGGCGCCGCGCGCGGCGGCGCGCTGGACGCCGCGCTGTCTGGCAGCGAGCCCTGGCTGTGGAGCGTCGAGCCGGGGGGCGGCCTGCATCTGCTGCTGGTGGAGCAGGAGGGGGAGCTGTGCGGGCCGCGGCCGCTGGCGTTCCGCTCGCTCAGCGACGAGGAGGGAAGCAGCGGCAGCGACGACGACAGCGGCGGCGGCGGCGGCGGCGGCGGCGGCGGCGAGGCCCGCCTCTCGAGTGGCTCCGGCGGCGGTAGTGGCGGCGGCGGCGGCGGCGGAGCGGGCAGGTCTGGGGATGGGGGCGGCGCCGTGCCGGTGAGTGATGAGCAGCTGCTGCGGGTGCTCCAGGGGCTGGGGGGCCTCGGCAGCGACGTCGGCTGCGGCGGCGGCGGAAGCTAGCGGAGCGAGCGCGGACGGCGGGCGTGGGCGGGCTGCGAGGCCCCCCCGCGGCGGCGCTGAAACAACCGTCATCCCGCCGGCGCGGATCACTTCGTTGCGCGGGCGCCGCCGAGAGGTGGTGCACTGCAGGTGGAGGGCGCGTTTCATCCTCAAAACTGCGAGTAATCGCGCCTCTGTGCCTGGGGGCCGAACAGCGGGGCTATCGGGCCGGACGGTTTTTGAGCGCGGCCAGGAAACGAGTGCGGCCGCGGCGTGGCCGCGAAGATCCTCTTAGCTCACAGAATCGCTTTAATTAGTTGTATATCATTCCATTTTTGCAGAAATACCAGCCCTCGAAGGGAGTAGGCCCTGCGTGAGGCCAAGGCAGGACGGCGCGCGCCTCCCCCAAGCCGCTCGGAGGTCGGGGCTGCAAGGCGCACACTTAGACAGGAGGAAGAAATGTTGCGCTTTGCTCTGGCGCTGTGCGGCCTGGTGGCCCTCGCGGTCGCGCGAGGTAGGGGCGCGGGCTGCCGGGCTGCGGGCAAACCGCGGGCTGCGGGGGCGCAATGGCTCGAAACAGGGCTCTATCGGTCGTAACTTTGCAAGAAACGTCGCCTTTTGACCGCTGCGGGGTGAACAGTGCGGTGCGCAGCCCCGCACGCATCGCACGCCCGCGGCGCGCGCGCCCCCAACCCCGGCTGCCGTGCCGGCCCTGCGCGGGCGCGGCCGCAAAACCCACCCCGCCCCGCTCACCCCCCGCCCCCCGCAACCCCCCTCCCCAGGCGCCGCCGCCCAGTCGTACATCGTGGGCGCCCCCCAGTCGCGCGCGGTCCAGCCGCTGCAGTCCGGCCCCGCCGCGCCCGCCGCGGGCCAGCAGCGCGGCGCCTGCGACATGGGGCTCACCTTTTTCCACCCCTCGGGCGACAACATGCCCACCGGCTGGAGCCAGGCCGTCCAGCAGGCCGCGGGCAACAACCAGCCCGACCAGCTCATGAAGATTGCCCTGGCGGGCTACCCCATCCCCCAGCTCTACATGGCCCCTGTCAGCGTCTACACGCAGGTCGGAGGCAGCGTGCCCGTCGCGTGCGTCACCGGCCAGAGCGCCGCCGGCGCGGGCGTGCTCACCCGTCCGGCGGCCTACACCATCACCTGGGCGCTGGCGGGGCGCAGCGGGCAGCTGGGGCCGTTCCTCAAGGGCTCAAAGCAGGACCCCCCTCCCAACGTGACCCTCAACTTCGTGCCAGAGCTGCCAGACGTGAGCCCTCTGCGGTTTCCCTTGCCGGCGCGCAACGCCGCTTTGGGGCTTGGGAGGGCGGGGGGCTTTGGCGGGGGGGGCGTGCGGCGCGGGGAGCGGGGGCAGCGGCGCGGGTGGCTGCCAGGCAGGCGACGGAGGCAGCGCAGCACGGCGGCAGCCGGCGCGCGCGCCGCCCCAAATTGTGCCCCGGACTGCCGCAGTGCGATGCAGTCCGTAATCGCCACAGTCCGGAGCAGTCTTTGGCAGCTCACAACCAAGCCCCGGCCCTCCCTGTGCGGCCCCCCTAAACCCATTCCGCAGCCCCGTCAAGCCCCCGCCGCCGACCGCCAACCGCCCCGCCCCGCACCCCCACCCACCCCCACCAAACCCGATTAAACAGGGCGACTACTGCCTGCAGCTCAAGATGGACCTCATCCCCAACTCGGGCGTGGTCTCCCTGGGCGCGCAGCAGTTCGAGGTCCCCGCGCGCGCGCAGTCCATCATGCGACAGGTCTGCTTCTACAAGCTCGCCTCCCGCCCCTCCGCCAACATCACCTTCCACAGCTGCAACAGCAGCTTCGCGGTCGACCTCACCGGCATCACGCCCAAGCCGCAGTTCAGCCGTCCCGACACGCAGCTCTTCTCGACCGTGTTCCACGTTTGGGGCAAGCTCAACCGCACCTTTGACGCGTCGCCCCAGGCTGAGGGGCTGCAGGACTACTTTGGGCAGTACGTCAAGTGGAGCGAGACCGGCGCGCCCGACCACCTGCAGGTCTTCCTCGACAGCCCCGGCCTGGTCAACGGCTACTACAACGTGTGGATAGAGGGCTCCCTGTCGACGGGCAACCCCGACCTCAACTCGCTGTTCGGCCTCGACCAGTACGACGACGGCAGCGCCAAGTTCATGGGCGTGTCGCTGCGCAACATCAGCAACCGGCCCGTGCCGATCCAGACGGTGCTCTCCAAGATCGCAAACCTCGCCGGCCCCGAGGTGCCCGTGCCCGCCGGCGCGAGCGCGCCGTTCACTTGGGACACCCAGGGCTACGGCGAGCAGTACTGCTACGTCGACGGCCAGCGCATCTCAAACGTGCCGGACCGCGTGCACTGCGAGAGCCCGCTGAACCTGCGTGTCGCCGACAGCGGCAACCACACGCTCGAGGTTGTGCTGCTGGACGTGTGCGGCCAGACCACCGCAAACGGCGTGTTCTTCGGCAGCTGGGGCTGGCGCCCCAACCCCAAGTTCCAGCCCGCGCCGCCGCCGGCGCTGCCGGCCGAGGCGGAGGGCGCCGCGGGCGGCGCGCTGCCGCTGCCGCTGGCGAGGCCGATCGAGCGGCGGGACCGGAGCGGGGCCGCCACCTGGCGCGGCGCGGTCGCGGCCGCGGCCGCGGCGACGGCCGGCGCGGCCGCGCTTCTGCTGCTTTGAGGTCGGCTATACCCCAACCCGCGCCGTTGCCGGCCGGCCGGTGTCTCGAATACGGGGCAGAGGCATTTTCGGGGGGGGGGGGTCGCAGCTCCCTCTTTGCGTGAGCAAGAATTGTGCCTAATGAGCCGAAATCTGCAATTGCTGGGCACTGCTTTGGGGGTTTTCCGAGCAACCATGGAACGTGCCCGGACGCCGCTTGGCGGCGTGGGGGCGATCAACGTAAACGCATGAAGCGAGTAGGGCACCGGCGCGGGCTGCTGCCCGATTAAGCGGCCATTGGATTCGGTGTGCTTCCTGGCTGTCCCCCTTTTCACTGTGATTCCCTGTGTGGCGGCCTGGCGCGCGGCTGCGCCGCCGTTTCCAAAGCAGCCGCCATCACCCCCTATTGGTGCCCTCAACGGTACATTAAAGCTCCCTTGCAGGCCGGCGACGCAGCCGCCTCGCCGCTTCGGGCGCGGTGTGATTCATTTGTGCGGGCGTCTGATGGGGAGGGCGGCGCCTTGTCGCTGCACCCAAACGCGGATTTGTTGCAAACCCTATGTTGCAGCTTGTCAATCGCCCCGTGTAAGCCCCGCTATACTGCAATTATCCGTGCTCGTGATTGGCTGCATGCCTGCTCGCTCAACTCATTCACAAGCATGGAGACAGAGCCACAGAGGCGTGATGGCGAGCGGCAGGCACTGCAGGCAGGGGATGTGTCGGCGGCGTGCAGCGGGCGTACAATGCGAGACAAGCGCACGCGATCCCTAAAATGCTTTACTCAGCTCTCATATGGTGATTACCAGCCTCGCCGAGCTGAGGGCCGCGACCCGCGTGGGTCTGTTCTGCTGCCCGCATGACGAGCGATTGGCAGCTCGATCGCAAAGGCAATCATTTTTACGCCTGTAAAATGTATTAACACGCATCCTACCAACAACCGTGCGCTCTAGCGCGCCACCGGGCATTGGCAAGACCGCAAACCGTCCCGCGCCCCGCGGCCTCCAGAGGCCGCGGCTGGCCGCTTGGCCGGCCGTAACGAGCGTAAAATGGGAATGAAGTCACGCACAGCGCTGCTGCTGGCGCTTCTGGGGGCAGGTGCGAGGCAGCAGCGCAGGCACGGGCAGTGGCCTTGCGTGCAGCGCGCCGCCTGCTGCTGCCCCTCGGGGCGCCGTCCGACCGGCATCCGCCCTGGGCCCCTGAAACGCAGCC
The DNA here is from genome assembly GCA_003203535.1 of Raphidocelis subcapitata. Taxonomy (NCBI): domain Eukaryota; kingdom Viridiplantae; phylum Chlorophyta; class Chlorophyceae; order Sphaeropleales; family Selenastraceae; genus Raphidocelis; species Raphidocelis subcapitata. The sequence goes on from BDRX01000006.1 coordinate 481,861, forward strand.
GGAACCCTCCAAACCCCCTACCCCACCACACCCGCCGCCCGCCGCCCCGCCCCGCGCAGCCGCCCTGCCGCGCGCGGCGCGCGCCGCGGACTGCGCGCCCGCGGTGACCTTCTTCCCCCCGGGCGCCGAAGACTTCAACGTCCCGATCGCGTGGGGCCGCACGCAGCAGCGCAAGGCGGGGAACCCCTACACAGACCAGCTGTTCACGGTGGTGCTGTCGTCGCGCGACAACCTGCGCGGCAGCTTCGCGGCGGGCGTGCCCACGCTGCAGGCGCGCGCGCGGCGGGGGCGGCGTGGGGGAAGAGGGGGGCGGGGCGCGCCCGCGGGGGCGCCTGGGGCTGCGCGCCCGGCTGTGTGTGCAGTGGTAGCAGGCGCGCTTGCCGCGGCGGGCTGGTGGCCGCTGGCTAGTGCCGCTGCCAGTTGCGCTGGCCGCCTGCAACAGCCGCTCACCACGCACTGCAAAAAACCCCACCACAAAACCGCCCCCCCCCCCCCCCCCCCCCCCCCCCCCCCCCCCCCCCCCCCCCCCCCCCCCCCCCCCCCCCCCCCCCCCCCCCCCCCCCCCCCCCCCCGCCCCCCCAGGTCCAGCCCGTGCACCCGCTGCTGACCGTCGGCGCCGTCGGCATCAACGCCAGCTGCCGCGGCATGACCAAGCCGCCGGCCAAGCCGCTGCCCGCGACGCAGGCCGTCGCGACCGCGCCGCGCTTCCAGGTCAGCTACCTGCTGAACCCGGTCCACGTGCCGCCCCCCCCGGCGCCCGACAGCGTCGACAAGTTCGTCGCGCGCTACGGCGCGGCAAACGCGACCATCAATCCCGACATGGCGGAGGCCGAGGTGGCCCGGCAGATCTCAAAGCTGCAGGAGCTGACCGTTTCGACCAACGCGACCGTGGCGGACTCGGCGCGCAAGGCGCTGCAGGCGTACGCGACGCAGCAGCGGCTCAAGTCGGAGGAGGAGGCGCGGGAGCGGCAGGAGGTGATCGCCCAGGAGGCCGCGGCGGCGAGGGGAAAGTGGGGCAGGTCCACGCCGCTGCAGCAGAACGTGATGGTGGGGGAGTATGCCAGCGTGAGCCCGCCGCCGCGCATACGGCTGGAGGGACTGGAGGACCTGCCAGACGTGGGTGGAGTGGGGGGGTTGCTTTTTTGAGGGGTTTAAAGATGCGGGATCTGGGGGCGCGCTGCCTTCAAAGGAGAGGGGATTGGGAGGTGGCGGCAGCTGATCTGCACGGCTTGCTGCCACGGGGCTTTGGCGGGCCGCGGCTCCCCCCGGGTCCTGAACTCCGTCCGCCGCCCGCCGCCAACTGTCACCCGCTGTCACCCGCCGCCACCCGCAGGGTTACTACTGCATGCAGGTGATCGTCACCATCCTGCGCAACACGGGCTACATCGGCGAGTCAAAGGTGCCGCAGCGGGACCTGTCCACGACGCGGGAGGTGTGCTTCTACAAGCTGGACAAGGTGCCCACCGCGCGCGTCAAGTTCAACACCTGCGGGCCCAAGTGTGAGTGGGGATCGGGGGCTGGGGATTGGGGATTGGGGGCTGGGAAGTTTGGGGTCAGGGTGTCCAACAGCTGGGGCTGGGAGGGAGGTGGAGGGTCCCAACAGCAGCCACAAATCCCGCACCCCCAACCCCAACCACCAACCCCAAACCCTGAACCCCAAACTTTGAACCCCAACCCAACCCAGTTTCTATGGAGGTGACCGACATCACCCCCGTGCCCGTGGAGGTGTTCCCCGGCACCAACAAGATGCTGTTCACACCCGTTTACCACATCAAGGCGCGCGCGGGGGGGACTTGTTTCTGTTGTGTGTGTTTGCCTTGGTATGGGTTGCCTTGTGCGTTCGTGGTGTGTGTTGGCGCGTGCGGGTGTTCTTTCGCACCTCTTGACCAGCCGTGCCGTTTGGCCGCTGCCACCGAAGCGGCCGACCCCAGCCCTGACTGAAACCGGCTGCGGCGGCTGCGGCGGCACAAAACCCCAAACGCGCAGGGCGCCCTGAACAAGACCGCCCAGTGGTGGGTCCCCATCCCCGAGGGCAACAGGCTGCGCTTTGACTACTGGGCCGTCGTGGGGCGCGCGCCGTCCAACGAAACGACGTACGACTACGCTCCAGAGGACATAACGCTGGCAGAGGGCTGGTGGAACGTGGAGGTGCGCCGCGGGCGCGGGCGCGCTGCACGCGCCGTGCGGCGCGTGTGCCGCGCGCCTTGCCGGGGTTGAGCGGGGCGGCGGGGCGGCACGCTGGCACGCACGGGGCCAGCGCGATCGACGCGGGCGCTGCTGCGCTTTAGCGCTGCGACGAAACGCGCGCCGCCCTGCCAGCCGCGGCGCGACCAGAGCTTATCAACCCCTGCCCTCCCCCCCCCCCCACCCCGCGTCAACGCGGCCGCGCAGATCGACGGCGGCCTGCTGAGCGAGTTCCCCTCCCTGCTGAGCACCGACGCGGTGGGCCAGTTTGGCAAGAAGGAGGAGGAGCCGGATGAGTTGGGGGTGTGGAGGGACATGCCCAGCGCGCTGCAGGGGCTGACCAAATTCGCAGCCGGGAAAACAAACATGACGAGGCTGGTGGGTGTTTGACCGCAGCTATTTCGGTGTTTGACCGGGGTTTGTGGGGCCTGGCTCTTGCAATGGCCTTGGCATGCGCTGGCGCTGTGTCTGCGTGCGCTGGCTTGGGGTCTTGCAACACACAAGCTTCAAAACCAGCTCCAACCCCCCATTCGCCCCCGCCCCTTCCCGCCCCGCCCCCCCAGCTTGGCCTCCAGTCAAAGGAGGTGGGCTTCAACTCCCTCAACGGCCCCGACGGCGGCATCGCCCTCAACGAGGAGTTCACCTTTTCGTGGGAGATCGACGGCTTTGGCCACCAGTACTGCTACCTGGACGGGGAGCGCCGCCAGAACGACGCGGACTTCATGTGCAGGTCGCCTCTGGGCGCGCAGGTCAACGACGGCGAGGCCAACCACACGCTGGTCATCATGATGCAGGACGTCTGCGGCAGCAAGGTCAAGGTGCTCGCAAAGTATGGGACCTGGGGCTACGCGTTGGAGGACGCGACCAAGCGGCCGGAGCGCACGTATGACTCAGCGCCCGTGCCGTCCACGCTCGCTGAGCCCAGCACGGAGCGCCACAGCGCGCCGCACATCTCGCAGAACAAGACCGACGCGCGGCGCATCCGCAGCGGCGCGGCGGCGCGGGGCGGCGGGGGCGGCGCCGCGCGGGGGCTGGCCGCGGCGGGGGGCGCGCTGCTGCTGGCCGCGGCCTTGGCGGAGCTGCTGCGGCCGCTCTAGGCGCCGGGCTGCGCGGCGCGCGGCGCGCTGCTGCCGCCCGGCGCCGCCTTTGCTGCTGATGATGAAGCATCGCACCGCTCCAAGCCTTTAGATCAGATGGGGATTGCGCGCGGCGCAACGGGCCGCCCGCGTTGAAGCGGCCGCGCCGGCGCCCCCTTGCGCCTGCGCGCCGCGGCACGCTGCAGCGCACCGCAGGGCGCTGCGTGGGGGTGTGTTCCCTTTGCCCCCGCCTGCTGGCGCGGCGCCTAACGAGCCCGGTGTCTGCAAACTTGGAATGCAAGCAAGCAGCAGAGGGGCGCGTGGGATTCGGACCCCACGACTCAACAAGATTCCTGCCGCCTATTTACTTCGTACACATTGTCATCAAGGCAGCCGCGCCGCGGCGGCCGCGTTTCATGCTCGATTGTGTGACCGAAGCAGAGTAAGAAAGCAACGGTGCGTTGGCGCACGTAACAGTCAGGTTTGCATCAGACCGTGTCTGCAAGCAGGCATACACGGCGTGTACCGCTACGGTGTGCGCTCAGCGTGTCTGCGCCGCTCCACAAGGCTGGGCGCGCGCGCCGGCTGTCGAGGCCTGCCCAACGGGCCCGCTGCCGGGGTAGCGGCGCCCTGGCCGTTGCCCGACAAGCCGACAGCGCCGAGAGCGGCCAAGCGCCACGGGCCGCCGACCGCCCGGCTGCCCGCACGAGGCGAAGGGTGACAGATTCTTATCCCTTTTGCATCCCCCCTGCACGCCCAAAACCCCGCCCCCTCGCGCCTGGGCCCCGCCGTCTGCTGGCCTCCCGCAGCACCCGCACATAGCGGCGTGGCGCGAACGCCCCTGTCCTTTTCCCGGCCAGTGCAGTGGCAGCGCTTTTACGCCACCACAATGGCGGTCGGCAAGAACAAGCGCATTTCGTGAGTGGCGCTGGGGGTGCACAGATCGGCGAGGGCCGGCGCTCCAGGGACGCAGCGCCCGTTTTGAGCTTGCAAAGGATGCGGAGGCGCCGTTCCATCAGCTGCTGCAGCGGCCGGGGCAGCAGGCCGCCGCTGCCGCGCGCTGGTGGCTGCTTCGCGGCCTGCGCAGCAGAGGACGGGCGCGCAGCTGCCAGGAGACAGTAAACGCTGGCGGAGCAGACTTCGACGGCGTGCGGCACGCGGACAGGAGCAGCCAGTGCGGCAGGCAGCGAACGCCGCAGCCCGCCCCCAGCCCGCGGCCCCCAGCCGTTCGGCCTGCTGCTAGCACCAGCCCCGCAAAGGAGGCGGAAGGACAGCGCTGGGCGAAGCGGGCCGCAGCTGGGCCGGCGTATGCGCCGCGGCGGCGGCGCGCGCTGCCGCGCCGCGCCCGCTCCTCTTCGCCGCGGCACGCCGCCCGGCGCAGCCGGCGGCGTGCAGCGCGTCGGCGTCGGCAGCTTTGATATCAGCAGCGTCTTGAGGCAGCGGCTGCTTCGGCGGCCGAGCACGCTCGATGCAGCCGCACCCGCCCTGCTCACCGCCCCCCCCCCCCCCCCCCCCCCCCCCCCCCCCCGCCCTCCCGTCTCCTCGCCGCGCGCAGCAAGGGGAAGAAGGGCGGCAAGAAGAAGGCCGTCGACCCCTTCACCAAGAAGGACTGGTATGATGTGAAGGCCCCCTCCATGTTTGCGGTCCGGAACGTCGGCAAGACGCTGGTCACCCGCACGCAGGGCACCAAGGTGCGCGCGCGCGCACTGACCGCGCGCTGCTTGCGGGCGCCACGCAGCCGCGGGCCCGCTTTCGTGGTCGTTTGTTAGTGCAGCGTGCTTGCCTGGGCCGTGCACCTGCTTCAGCAAGAGAAGCAGGTGCCGCGCGGCAGAGGGGAGGGGCGGCAGGCATGGCAGCGGCAGCCCTGGGGCGCGCGGACAGGCGCTGGAGCACCGGCCCGCGCTTTGAGGGCAGCCGCGGCCCGCGCAGCAGCAGCAGCAGCAGCAACTGCCGCAGCCGGCGACCTCTGCGCGGCAGAGGAGCCCCCGCCCCTCTCCCTCGGCCCCGTAGCCCGCGGCACCCCCCTAATTCATTCAACCCCCCCTGCCCAAAAAACCCACCCCCCAGATCGCCTCGGACGGCCTCAAGGGGCGCGTGTTCGAGACCTCCCTGGCTGACCTGCAGAAGGTGCGCGCGGGCAGCCGCGTGGCCGGGCGGCACCGCATTGCCCCGTGCTTGCGACTGCGCGCGCAGCCGCCGCAGAGGCCGGGGGCAGCCCAGCCGAGCGGCAGGCCGGCGTCTGAGGCAGGCAGGCGGCATTCCGTGGGGGCAAAACGCTTGCCCCCGCACACAATAACCACGCCCCTGAAACCTTGCCCTCACCCTCGCAACCCCCCGCCAACCCCCCCCCCCCCCCAACAGAACGAGGAGGACGCGTACCGCAAGATGAAGCTGCGCGTGGAGGACGTGCAGGGCCGCAACTGCCTCACCCAGTTCTGGGGCATGGACTACACCACCGACAAGCTGCGCGCGATGGTGCGCAAGTGGCAGTCGCTGATCGAGGCGCACGTGGACGTGAAGACCACCGACGGCTACACGCTGCGCATGTTTGCGATCGCGTTCACCAAGAAGCGGCCGGGGCAGATCAAGCGCACCGCCTACGCCAAGAGCGCGCAGGTGGGGGGGGGGGGCGCGCGTGCGCGCGGGGTTTTGGCTGCGTGGGTGGGTGGAGGCCGTGCCGCCGCACATCGGAGCGCGGTTGCGGGCGCAGTGCTTTGGGGCGCGCCCCCTCCACCACTCCTCCCTCCCTCCAAACACCAAAACCCAACCTCCCCCCACCCACCACCCAGCTAAAACCCAACCTCCCCA
>BDRX01000006.1:488148-504572 GCA_003203535.1 Raphidocelis subcapitata
ACCACTCCTCCCTCCCTCCAAACACCAAAACCCAACCTCCCCCCACCCACCACCCAGCTAAAACCCAACCTCCCCCCCCCACCCACCCCCAACCCCCCCCCCAAAGGTGCGCGCCATCCGCCGCAAGATGATGGAGATCATGGCGCGCGAGGCCGGCTCCTCCGACCTCAAGGACCTCGTGGCCAAGTTCATCCCCGAGGCCATCGGCAAGGACATCGAGAAGGCCTGCGCCGGCGTGTACCCCCTGCAGAACGTGGCGGTGCGCAAGGTCAAGGTGCTCAAGGCGCCCAAGTTCGACCTGCCCAAGCTGATGGAGGTGCACGGCGACTACAGCGCCGAGGCGGCGGGCGCGCCCGTGGAGCGGCCCGCGGCGGCGGCGGAGCCGGCGGCCGAGGCGGCGGCGGCGGAGTGAGCGGGGCGGAGGAGGAGGGCGCGCGCGGGGCGGGCGCGCGCGCGGGTGTGCGCGCGCGCGCCCTGCGGGCGCCTTTCATGACGTGCGGCGCGTAAGCAACACCCGCACAGGCTAGCTGGGGTGTTTGTGTGTGTGTGTGTTGTCTCTGGGGCTGCTAGACAGTGGGTGCGCAGCAGAGCAGGGCGGCAATCGCAGCGGGACTGGCGGCGGCTGCCCCGCCCACAGTTTGACCCACAGCCCGCGCCGGTGTGTCGAGCTTCCGTGCTGCGTGTGCGTAATGCGCATGCGTGCGCATACCCTTTCCGCCGCTGTCAACTGAACCCAGCTGGCCTGCCACAGCCAGGCGCGTCAGGAGCGAGGGTGGTGTCAGCGCAGGTCGTGTTACCAGCTTCAAAATGGGTTACGCAGGCAGCCCCGCACAAACAACAGGGGGCCAGCGCCACACGCGCGCCCGCCCGCGCGCCCGCGCCGCCGCCGGCGCGGGGCCGGCGCGGCGGCCCGCTCGCTCGCAAAGGCGACGACCAAAAAAACGCCGCGTGGCCGCGCCGCGCCGCTCTAGGCGGTACCGCCGATGTACTTCAGGAGGATGCCCTGGGGTGGGGGGGGATTGGATGGGCGGGGGATGGGAGGGGGTTGGATTGGCGGGGAGGGGTTCCTTGTTTGTTGCTCAGGGTGGAAGGCAGCACGCACGGGGCCCGGGGCAGGCGCGGGCACGGCACCGCTGGGGCCGGCAGCAGGCGACGCAGAACGGCCCAACCGGGGCCCCCGGCGGCTGCGAAAAGCCCGGGCCGTTCCCAACAAGGGGGCCGAAAAAAGGGCGCACCGAGTTGCCGAGGATGAAGCCGTTGTTGCCGGGGAAGAAGTGGATGGAGTAGAGGTTGCCCGCCACCCCGTCGGTGCTCTTGTCGCGCTTCCAGGTCTTGCCGCCGTCCATGCTCTTGAACAGGCTGCCGCTGCCGCCGCAGGCAAACGCGATGTCGGGGGTCGCGTAGCTGGGGGGGGGGGGGGGGTGTTGGGGGGGTGGGTTGAGTCCAGGGTTTGAGTCCAGGGTCTGAGTCGAGGGTTTGAGCCGAGGGTTGAGCCCCGCCTCAACGAAAAGAGTAGGCGCAGCAACCCCCCCCCCCACAGCAAACCGCGATCACAAACACCCCCCAATCCATCACAAACCCAGCGCGGCGCCGCGCACCCGACGTCGAGCACGCCAAAGCCGCGGCTTGAGAGCTTGGTCGTGTCAAACCCGTTGCCCTCCGCGTCCGCCGAAAGGTACACGTCACCCCCCCGCGTCGACATCCACAGCGCGTCGCCGGCGGCCGTGAACCCCATGTTCTGCACGCGCCGCGCGGTGGGGCGGTTGTGGGGCTGCCAGTAGGTCTGGCCGGGCGTCCAGGTCATGAAGAAGTTGCCGCGGGAGGAGACGGCGACGTAGTCGCCGCGCGCGGAGCGGGCGACGTTGGAGAAGGAGCCCTCGTAGTAGGACGCGCCGCTGATGCCTTTGGGGTGGGGTGTTTGGAGGGGTGGGGTGGTTTGGGGGGTGGTTTGGGGGTTGGGGGTGGTTTGGGGGTTGGGGGTTGGGGTTGGGGATTTGGGCGAGCTGAAAGAGTGCGTGCCAACACACACAGAAACACAGGAAAAAGCAAATGCACACACGCACTGGAGCACGCAAACCCAGACCCACACGCAAAACGCAGGAGCACGAGAGGCACAGGAGCGCAAACACAGGCCCCTCCCCCCCTCCCCCCCGTCCCCGCGCACCGCTGGACACGGTGCGGTTGAGGGTGGCATCCACCGTCTCCTGCACCGCGGCCGTCCAGGAGTATGCGGTGTTGTCGGTCACGTAGATGGCGCCCTGGTCAGTGGTCATCTCCGCGCCGCCGTTGCCCAGAGCGGACACCAGCAGGGGGGTGCCTTTTCGGCCGGGCGGGGGGTTGGGGTTGGGGTGGGTGGGTCGGTTGCTGCGGGGCCGGGGCCGGCAGGCTGTGGAGGAGCGCTGGGGCCACTGCCCCCCACTTTGCCGCTGCGGCTGCCTCTGCCGCCGCTGCTGCGGCCGGCTTTTCCTCTCCCCGCCGCCGCCGCCGCCTCCGCTTCCTGCCGTCGCACGCCCCGTCACCACAAGCCCTGCTGCAGGCCCCGTCGCCGCGGGCCCGGCCAGCGCTCACCCGGCAGCTTGTTCGACAGCGGGATGCGCTCCCAGTTCTTGCCGCTGTCCGCGGTGTGCAGCAGGATGGCGGGCTTGCCCACGATCCAGCCCTCGCTGCCGCTGAAGGAAACGCTGTTGAAGCGGTAGTTGAAGCCCTCGTCGCGCGCGGCCTAGACAGGGAGGGGGCGAGGGCGCGGCGCGGCGGCGGCGGCGGGGGGGGCGTCGGGCGCGGCGGCGAGCGGCGGGGGTGCGGACTGCCGGCGGCGCGCAAGGCTGTCCCGTGCGGGCGCCCGCGCCGCGGTCGATCGGGCCGCACCTCGATGGTGCGCGGCTCCCAGGTCTTGCCGCCGTCGAGGGTCTCCAGCAGCGTCTGCCGGGTGCCCAGCAGGAAGCCTGCGCGGGAGGGGGGGGTGGGCGTTGGGGGGCGTTTGGGTGCGTTGGGCACATGCGCATGCGCATGCGCATGCAGGCGGGCATGCATGGGCGCATGGGCGGCGCGCCCGGCGCATGCAGGCGCCATGCGAGGCCCGCGGGGCGCCGCTGCCGCGGGCGGCGACCCGCAGCGGCGCCCCCGCCCAGTGCTGTTCCGCTCGCGCGGCCGGCGGCGCCGGCGCGTGCGGCGCGAGCCGCCCACCGTGGTTGGGGTCGTCGCCGCAGAAGCCGATGTCCAGCAGCACCACCGCATCGTCAACGGGAAGCTTCACCTGCGCGCGAGGAAAAGGGGTTTGGGGTAGGGGTGGGGGTTCACGAATGCAGCTCGTGTGGCGCCGGCTGCGCCGTGCGCGCTGCGCACCGCGCACGCTGCGCTGCGCGGGCGCTGCAGGATCGCACAGAGGCGGCGGCAGCCCGGCCTGCCACGCGCGGGGCGGCCGCCCGCCCACCTGCTCCCAGTCCGCGGACAGCACGGTGTTGGCGCGCGCGCCGCCGGGCAGCGCCAGCTGCGGCAGCACGCCGGCGGCGGCGGACAGCGCGACCGACGCGCCCAGCAGGGAGCGGCGGGTGGTGGCCTCCCCGCTGGAGGCGGCGTTCTGGGCCCGCACCACCACCGAGCACGACTTGGCTGGGCGGAAGGCTGCGAGGGAGGGACGCGGTGCAGCAGCGATCGAAGGCATCAGCCGGGTCTGGCGCGCAGGGCGGGCCCCGGCAAGCCCCCATTGGCGCCGCACACGGTTGCTCACCCTTACGGGCCTTCGATGCCGCGGCGCCGGACGCCGGGGCGGCACGCTGCGCGAGCTGCATCCTGTGGCAGCGGGTGCTGCAATGCCCAGCAGGGGCAGTCGATCGATCCGGATGAGAATTCGAGGGCCGGGTTCCAGAACAACGAAATTGGGGGGCCGTCGACGATCAAAGAGCGGCCCAGCGGGGCGGGGGTCTCCGAAGGCTCCACCGGGCGCTCGGGCGGGGCGGTAGGCGGTCGGGCTGCTGGCCTTATGCGCGTTGGAAGGGCTGTTTAAGCCCCTTGCGGCGGTCCCGAGGCGCCGACCCCACCCCGGGGAGGGGGTGGGTCAGGGGGCGGGGGTCGGCGGCTTCGGCTGCTATGAGCGGCATTCGCAGGCGGTTGCCCTGAAGTCAGCAGCCCCTTGCCCACCCACCGAAGTGCCGGAAACATGCGTGCATTGGTAACACCGAGGTTTGTGGTGTGTAAGGGTGCCGTGCGCGAGACGCGTGTCGTGCAACGGCACCGGATGCGCATTGTTGTTTCAAGGGCAGAGAAGCAGGAAGGGGGAAGGGAGGAACGCAAAGGGGAGTGGGAGGGGTAGGCATAAGAGACTGAAGCCGTGGCCCCTCCGCGGGCGCCCAAACTCACAGCAGGGGTCTCGCGCAGGCGCACGCACGCACGGCCGACGGGCAAAGGCAGAAGACTGAGACGAGAGATGGGGGGAAAGCAGAAGGCGAAACCGGGGAGAGCGGGGAGGCATGTACAGTGCGCCGCTACAGTCAACGCTGGTCAAACCTGTGCGCAGGCCGCCGCGCCTTTGGGGCACCGACGCGGGGCTGCCGACGACAAGCGGGGCGGGCCGGTGGGGCAGGGGCACGCCACCGCCGCCCCCGCCGTTGGGGCACGCCCGACGCAGCTGCGCCGAAGGCGCCCGCGCGGACCGGCCGCCGGTAAGAAATTTGAAACGGGATAAGGTAGGAAACGCCTGGAGGTCGGTTCGTTTGCGCGCGCCTAACAGTGCCAAGCCAGAGCCGTTGGCGGGGCGCTCCACGCCCCGGGCGGCGCGCCGCCCGCCCCCGCAGCGGCGCGGTCGGCCGGGGCGCCGGGGCGGCGGCGGGCACGGGGGCTTGGGCGGCGTGCGGAGCGAGCGCACACACTCATGGTGTGAGGCCTCGCGGCCCTGGAGCCAACTGCAAGTGTTGGGACGAAACGCGCCACGCCGCCCGCCCCGCTCGGGGTGGGTGGCGGCGGCGGATGGGCCCGCGCGGTGGGTCCCAGGCTCGATCCGGCGTGGGTGCACGTTGGCGCGGAAAGGAAGAATGGGTCGCATGGTTTGGGGGTGATGTGGCGCGCGGCAAGGCCCCGCGCCGGCGCTGCGCCGCGCCGGCCGGCGCTGCGCTGCGCGGTGGGGTTTAGTCCGCCTGCGGTGCCGCGCGGTCAGAGCAGTTCCGGCAGGGGCGCCGGCCGCGGCGGCAGGCCGCTCGGCGGCGGCGCGGCGGCGGCTGCGGGCGCGGCCGCGGGGCCGTCGCCGGCCGGCGGCGCGCCGCCGCTGGAGCTGTCAGGGCCAGGGCCGTCTACGTCCACCAGCAGGAGGGAGGCCTGGGGAGGGGCCGCCGCGCCCACAGCCGCGCTCGCGCCTGCTGCCGCCGCTGCTGCCGCTGCGGCAGCGCTGCTGCCTGGATCGCTGCTGCTGCCGGCCAGGGCGGCGGCGCCGCCGCCGCTGGCGCTGCGGCTGCGTCGGCGGGGGCTGCCGGGGCTGGGGCTGCCGGGGAGGCTGCTGCCCGGGCCCCCGCCGCCGCCGCCGCCGCCGCCGCCGCCGCCGCCGCTGCCCGCGCTGCAGCTGCTGCTGCTGACGCGCCGCAGGCTGCCGTTGCTGACGCGCCCGCCCCCGCTGTTGCTGCGCCGCGGCCGCCGCTGCCGCCCGCCGCCCGCGGTGCTCACGCTGCTGGCGCTGCCGCAGCGGCTCGCCGGCCGCCGCGCCGCCGCCGCGTCCGCCGCGAGCGCCGCCTCGAGCTCGCCCCGGCTCGCCGCGCCCCGCAGCCACGGGTGCGCGAGCAGCTGCCGCGCGGTCGCGCGCCGCCGGGGGTCGCGCTCCAGGCAGCGCGCCAGGAAGTCGCGCGCCGCGTAGCTCGCGGCCGTGCCCTCTGGCAGGGAAATGCCCCCGCTGGCGTTGACCATGTCCGCCAGCTCGTCCAGCTCCCAGTCGCTGTCGGTGCAGAACAGGTCGCGCCCCGCGAGGACGAAAAACACGACCGTGCCGAGCCCCCAAACGTCCAGCGCCGGCGTCAGCGTCGACCGCAGGTCGCCCGCGCAGCCCGGCCCGGGGCGGCGCGTCAGGTGGTTGAGGCTCTCGGGCGGCATGAACAGCGGCGTGCCCGCCGCGCCGACGCGCCGGCTGAGCTCCCGGTCGCTTAGGGACGCCACCTCTGACAGCGCGACCGCCTCGCCCCAGTCAAACAGCCGCAGCCGCTCCCCGGACAGGACGCCCAGGTTGTCGGGCTTGACGTCCCGGTGCAGCACCCCCCTGTCGTGGAGGTACGCCAGCGCCGCCGCCAGCTGGTGCGCGATGTGCCGCGCCGCGTCCTCGTTCCACTCCGCACTCGGGCCGCCGCCGCCGCCGCCGCCAAAGCCGCTGCCGCCGCCGCCGCGCGCGGCGACGTGCTCGCGCAGCGGCGTGCCGGCCCAGGGCATGACTATCGATATGCGGCTGCCCTCGTCGGCGATGAAGGCGTACGTCACCAGCCCCTCGTGGTGCAGCTGCCGCAGGATGTTGATCTCAGACTCCACCTGCAAAGGCGGGGGCGGGGCGCGGGGGGTCGGCTGGGGAATCAGCACGCGCGCGCGGGAAAGGGCGCGGCGGGTTCGGGGCGGCGGCGGCGGCGCCGCGTGCGGCGCAGCGCCGGCAGCGGCGCCGCGCGCGCACGGGCCACGAGGCGTGGTCAAAGGGGGCGAGAGTCCGGCTGCAAGGCTGGCGTGCGCCGCTCGCCCGCACCTTTGGCCGCGCGCCGGCATACTCCTTGAAGATGTACCCGCCCAGCGAGTGCATGCGGCACTTGTAGGGCGTGCGCCGCACGTGGAAGGGCTTCAGCAGGCCGGCCTTGCGGTACGCGCTGAACTTGTCCCTGCGGGCGCGCAGCGACGCGCGGGCGCGGCGCGGGCGGGGGCGGGGGCGCGGGCGACGGCGGGGGTCAGCCTCTCGGCGCGCGAGCCCCGGCGCCGGGCGCCGGCGCCGCCGCGGCGCGGCGCGGCGCGGCGCGGGCGGGGCGCCAAACGCCTGCGCGGTGCCGCCAATTGCCTTCAGGCATCATCCAGCGCTTCCCAGACAGCGGGCCCGCGGGGCGCTGCGTCTGGGCTCCGCGGGCCCCGGTGTTGGGACGGTCTCAGCCCACGAGGGACCGCGCGCGGCCCCCGCCACACGTCGCATTCGACTGCAGTGGCTCTTCCGATTCATACCCTTGCGCCCGGGCCCGCGGCCCTCGCTCACCACAGCGCGGAAGCAGCTTGCCCGGAGGTGGAGCACTCGCCCTCGCCATCCTCGTGCAGCGTGAGCACGGCCTCTTGTGGAGGAGCCACAAGCGCCTCCACCGCGTCGCTCACAAGCCCGACCAGGGACAGCATGGGTGCCGCGACGCTGCCAACCCCTCCGAAGGCAGCAGCAGACGCGCGTAGCCCGCCGGCACGACCACGGTGGTCAAAGGTGCGACGGAATTCACGTTTGTGGGGCGGCGGGGCGAGGGGGAGGCCAACTTGGCCTCGGCGTGCAGGCCTCGCCGGGCAGAGGACCGGCCGTGGCCGCAGCTGAGCTGCTTCGCGCGGCTCCGGGCCCCCGGCGTTCGCAACTGTGAGTTAAGAGTCCTCGCGGGGGTGCGAGGCCTGGAAGCACGGGGGAGCGTGCGCGAGGCGCGTCGCCGCTCGCCGCCCCGGTTGACTTGACTTCCGTGGCTTTGGGGCCGCCCGGCAGCGCCCGGCCGCCCGCGCGGACGCCGGCTGGCCACGGGGCCAGCGCCACTTTCGAGCCCTTTCGCGCTGCGGTACACCAGCGGACACGGTGGTGCAGCCATGCGCACGGTGGCAGCTGTGCGGGCGGGTCGAGGTTTTGGTGGCTTTATTCGCCCACCCCACCTGCACCCCCCCCCCCACCCCCCCAGCTTTGTTCTGCCAAAATGGCAGCCCGGCACACCGTGCTCAAACGCCAGCCCACAGGGCTGTGACGTTTGGGTGCAGCCTCGGCGCTGAGCCCTGCCTGCGGCCCGGCAGCCAGCAGCACGCACCGCAGCACGCACCGCAGCAGCGTGGATAGAGCCTCGTCACCCGAGGCGGCGGGGCTCGCATCCAACGCCTCCCCCCTCCCCACCCCATCCCAGCTGCGCACGAGCCACCGACGCAACAGGGGGCAGAGGCAGGCTGCTATTACTCATACACCGACACTCCCCGAACGGCCGGCCGCTGCGGCGGCGCCGCGCGGCGGCGCGGCGGCGCGGGCGCCCGCTCAGTTCATGCGGCGGATGAGGGCGTTGATCTTGTCCTCGCGGTTGCCGGCCTGGCCGCCCTCGACGTAGTGCACCCGCTTCTTGGCGAGGCCGCCGCGCGCGCTGCTGAGCTTGAAGGGCCACAGGAAGTTGGTGGCCTGCTTGAAGGCGGGGCCCACGGTGTAGATCTCGTGGATCAGGTCCTCCACGCAGATGATGCCGTGCTTGCCCAGGTGCTGCGGGGGGACGGGAAGGGGGGGTTTGGTGAGAAGCGCGTCGGCGGCCGGCCGTGCGAGTGCTTCTGCCGCGCGGCGCGCATGCGCATGAATGGGGCGCAAGCCCCCGGGCTTGACCACGGGCTTTGGAGCGGTGGCCCAAGCCCTGGCCGTTGCGCGCAGTCGGGGCAGCGTTGCGAGAGCACTCCCACCCAGCAACCCCACGCACCTCCTCCACCAGCTTGTTGTCGGTCAGCGGCAGGCGGTTGCCCTTGACCTTGGCGTACCCGCGCTTCAGCACCAGCTCCCGCACCGACTTGAGGTTGGGGTAGCCAAACGCGATGTAGGGCTCCACGCGCTTCAGCAGGCCCTGGGTGGCCTTGTTGATCTGGGGGGGGAGGGGGAGGGGGGGGGGCGGCAAGGGGTGAAAGGGGGTGGGGACGATCGGAGGGGCGGCGGCCCTGCCAGCTGCTGCCACCAGCCCAGCTGGCTCCTGCTGAGGGCACGCCCGCCCCACCGGCACTGCCAGCGGCGGCGACCAGCAATGCAATCGCTGCTGGGCAGTGCCGGCGGGCCGAGCATCCGCCGCGCTGTGCAAGCGATGCTGGCGCTGCAAGTGCCGGCCGCGTCTGCCCCATCGCTGCAGCTGCCATCGCTCCGTTGCCCGCAGCGCGCCGGTTGCAAGCAGCCATCCAACTGCTGCCAACTGCTGCTGCCGGAGCAGCATCCCCCAAACGGGGGCACTCGCGCCGCCGCTGCCGTCCTCCAGCCGCTGTTTCTGTACAGCGCGCCGCGCAATCGCATTCCCCCAACCCCAACGCCCGAGCACGCACCCGCACAAACACGGCGTTGCCGATCTGGCGGAGGCGCAGCAGCTGCAGGATCTTCTTCGTCTGCGGGGCGGGCAGGCGGGGTGGGGGGCGGGGGCGAGGACGGGTGAGGCGGGCGGACGCGCGCGTGTGTTGACGTGCGCCCGCCGTGGCGGCTGGTGGGTGGGTTCCTGCTGCTGCGCCCCGACACGCCACGTGGCTGCTCCCGCTGCAGCCGCTCTCCGGCGCCAGCGACAGAGCTCGCTTGGGCCCCCTGGCCTGCGGCCGTGCTGCGCGCCGACCGCGCAATGCAGCGTGCAGCACGCCGCCGCGGCGCGCCACCGCTGCCGCCGCCGCCGCCGCCGCGCGCCGCCGCTGCGCGCGCGCCGCGCGCACCTTGGGGTGGATCTTGTTCAGACCCCTGATGCGGACGACGAAAGCCAGCTTGGCCTCGGGCTCCACGTAGAAGCCCTTGGCCGCCTTGGCCTCGCGCTTGAGCCGGATCAGCTCCTTCTCCTGCGAGGTCGGGGCAGCAACGGCAGCGGGGCGCGCGTGATCAGTACGAGCCCAAGCCTTTGCGACGGCCGGACGCGCGCTGCACTGCCTGCCCTGCCCGCTGCTGGGCACTGCAGCAGCAGCACCACTGCCGCCGGCGGGCCCTCGCCCCGCTGCACCTGCTGCTGGTACTCGGCGGCATAGCTGGCCGCCTTCTTGAAGATGACGCCGCGCTTGGCCTTGGCAGCGGCGCGGGCCTCGGCGGCGTCCGCAGCCTTCTGCGCGGCCCAGGCCTCCGCGCGCTTCGCCTTCTTCTGCTGCAGCTCCGGCGTCGCCATTTTGCTGCGCTGTCCAACGGAAAGGAACGAGCGCGGGGCCCGCAGCCCGCTTTGGCCCGCGGGCGGTCGGGCAGCTGCGCGGTCATGGGGCCGTCCCGCTCGCCAGGGGGGCCTTTGGCCGCCCCGAAGCGCGCCTCCAGCGCATTCAAGCTCTTTGGCGTCCGGAGGCGGCCCAGGCAGCGGGCGGCGGCAAAGTCAAACACGCCACTTGTCCGCCGCGCGATCGGCATGCCCACCGCCGCCCCGCCGCCCGAGCAGGCCGCTTTCGACGCGGCCACCGCCGCGGTCGAAGCCCTGTGCCGCGAGGCCGCGCGCTGCCGCCGCGTCAGCCCGACCGCGCCCGCCGACGCGGCCCGCGCGGCGTCGCTGCTGGCGTCGGCCGGCGCGCTGCGCCGCCTGCTGCGCGACCGCCTGCTGGTCGTCCCCGCATGCTGCCAGCCGGCAGACTGCCAACCGGGACAGCAGCGGCAGGCAGCGGCGCAGGATGCCACCCCGCGGCAGCCGGCTCCCACTGGGCAGCCAGAAGGCGCCAGCGATCGCGCGCGGCGCCAGCGGGGCGCCGCTGCGGCACGGCTGGTGCGCGCGGTGGCCGCCTGGCACGCCGCCCTGCCGCCCGGCGCTCGGGACGTTCTTGCGAAGGTCGCGGCATGCGGCTGCGACGCGCCTGCATGCTGCGCGCTGGCCCCACCATGCAAACAGTCTGGCGCGGACGCCGGCCATGCGAGCGCGCATGCGCATGCAGCTGTCTGCCCGCAGCAGGAGGGCCTGCCGCCCGGACTGGCCGCGGCGCACGCGCGGCGCCGCGCCGCCGCACTCGAGGCCGAGCTCGCCTCGGCCGCCGCCGCGCTCGCGCGCCTAGGCGGCGCGGCGCCACCCGGGCGGGGCGCCGCGCGGCTGCTGGCCGTGGTGCGCGCGCTGCGCGCCGCCGAGGGGTCGCTGGCCCTGCAGGCGCGCCTCGCGCGCGCGGCAGAGGCCGCCGCCCTCGCGGACTGCGGCGGCGGCGGCCGCTCTGGCTGCAGCGAGGGCTCGTTTGCGTACGGCAGCACGCCGCTCGCCTCCTGGCTTGCGTTCTTAGCCGAGCCCGCTGTCATGGCTGCCGCCCGCGCCGCGATGGCCGCACACACCAGCCCGGAGCGCGGCGGGCGCCGCGCGCAGCCCGCGCCCCGCCGCCGCTACATGGTGTGGGGGTCGTCGCTGGGGTGGCTGCCTTTTTACGGCGGCCTGGCGCTGGGCTGGCCGTCGTCGGGCGTGGAGCTGCTGCCGTGCCTGGTCGAGGAGGCGCGCCGCGTCGCAGCGGCCAACGGCGTCGAGGGTGGGCGGAGCAGGCGCCGGGCTGTTTTAATGACACTGGCGCTCGCTGACCCGCATGTGGGTGGGAATGCCATCAAATTCGCAAGGCCCTGCCCCCGCCCCTCCAGTGACTTGCGCCCCCACCAAACGCGCCGCGCCCGCAGGCGTGGACTTTTCCTGTGGCGACCTGCGGGGCGCGAGCCTCGCCGGCGTGGGCGTGCTGCAGACGACCGAGGTGGCGTGGGACGCGGGCCTCGTTGCGGCGGTGCACGCCTTTTGGGGCTCAGGTTACTGATTACGAGGGGTGTGTGCATGAAGAGGGACCCCCGCGCGGCCGCCGCCGACGCTGACGATGCCGCCTCCTCCCCCTCTTTCTCCCGCGATCGTCGGCCGCCGCCAGGCCGCCGCCAAGATTTGCGCCGAGGCCGAGCCGGGCACGCTGGTGGTGGACTACACAGGGGGCGTGGTGCGCCGCATCCCCCGCGCGCGTGTGGTCGCGGCGCGGGAGGTGGCAGTTTCCTGGGGCGTGGCGCGCATGCACGCGGCTGTGCTCGTCTGAGGGCGGGCTGTCCGAAATGTAAAAATGGATGCTTACAGCCTTTAAATCCTGGAATCCTAGAAAAGGCTCCCTGATCGATCGGCAGTGGCCCACCCAGCCGGTGCCCTCTGCAGCTTGCATAAAGGCACACGGGCGCGCGCATGCCTGCCCGCCCCCCACACACCCCCAATATCCTTCCAGCCGCACCCGGCAGCAGCCGCCCTTCAATCGGACTTTTTGACAAAGCTGGGGGGCTTGAAGCCGCCCGGCCGCCGCAGGCCGGACACCACACGGTGCTGCGGGCCGCCGCTGGGCAGCTTGATGCCGCTGCCGCCTGCGCCAGCGCCCGCGCCGCCCGCTGCGGGGGGGCTCGTCACCACAGTCTTGCTGAGCCCCAGGCGCGGCCGCGCGGCGCCGGCGCCCAGGGAGGGCAGCTTGAAGCCCGAGGACGCGGCCGCGGCGGCGGCCGCGGCCGCGGCCGGCGCAGCAGGCTGCTTTGCCACCAGCGGCGGCCGCGACGCGACCCCGGCCGGGCGCACCACGCCGCGCGCCGCCGCCATCGCGGGCTTGGCGGCGGGGCCCGCCGCCGCGCCGCCCGACTTGGCGCCGCCGCCGCTCGCCGCCCCCGCGGCCTTGCCAGGCGCTGCGGCTGCGGGGCTGGCAGCCCCCTCGCCGTCTTCGCGCTCGCTCTCCGTGCCGGTGGGCGCCGCGTCTGCGTCGGGCGACGCGTCGGCTGCAGCGGCGGCAGCGGCGGTCGCCGCGCCACCGCGACCCGAGCGGCCCCGCCCCCTGCCGCTGGCCACGCCGCGGCCAGAGCCGCCCCTGCCCCGCCCCGACTTGGCCGCGCCGCCGGAGGCCACACCAGGGGCCTGTGCCTTGCCGCGGCCGGCGCCGCTCGCACCGCCGCCGCCGCTGGCTGCCGCGCCCCTGCCAGATCCGCGCCCCCGGCCGCGCCCGCCCTGCGGTCATGAGCACGAGAGGAGCAGCATATATGTATCGGCAGTGCCGAGATGCATGCTGGCAGGTCGAGGCGCACCGTGCAGTGCACCAAGCAGCCCACCACAAAACCGAACAGCGCGACGCGCAGCCGAAGCAAGCCATCCCCAGGCCCCCAACACCACCCACCCGCGCTGCCGCGCCGCCGCCGCGCTGTGCCGCCGCGCCCTTCTTTTTCTTCGGCGCCCCGCTGTCGTCGCTGTCCAGGTCGAAGTCGTCGTCCGACGCGTCGCTGTCCTCCTCGCTGCCGCTGTCGCTGCTGCCGGCCTCGGCGGCCTGGGGGTGGGGCGCGGCAGCGGGGGTCAGGGGCGCGGGCGTTTGGGGCGGCGAAGACAGCATGCGTGGCGGTGCGCTCGGGAGCCAGGCGGCACGGAGCCACCGCTTTTTGGTGGCGCGGAGCCGCCGGGGAGTCCGACACGCGGGGCCCGCGGCCCTTCCGCACCGCGTCGAAGTCAGAGGACGAGCCGTCCGCGCGCGCGCGGCGCTGCTTCTTGGGCGAGGGGCTGTCGTCGCTGCTGCTGCCGCCGCCCTCGCTGTCTGATGCCACAAGGCCGTCCTGCTGCGGGGGTTTGGTTGACGGGGGCGGCGGCAGGCACGGTCAAGGAAGGTGCTTTGTTTGGCGCAAAAACGGCATGCATGCGGAGCTTGCGGGCGCAGGCTCACCGGGCTCTTGAGCGCGCATGCGCGGCTGTTCCTCTTGCCGCCTGCAGCGAGGGGTTTGGGGGGGGGATCTTGAGCTAGAGGGCCCATGCGCATGGCATGCGCGGGTGAACACCAGCTTGCATGCATGCGCACGTGCTGCCATGCATGCAGGCATGCAAACACGCTCCTGCCCCCAAAATCAATTCCCCAAGCCACCCGCGCACCGGTGCCGCCATCAACGGGCGCCGCGGGGCTCTCGCCCCCCGTCGGCATGGCTGCGACGGCTCCCCCTGCGCCACCGCATTCGCTGACGTCCTCCTCCTCGCTGCTGCTGCCGCCGCCGTCGCCGCCGCCGTCGCCGCCGCCGCCGCTCTTCGCCGCTGCCTTTGGCACGGCCTTCTTGTCGGCGGCGGCCGCAGCGGCGGGGGAGTCCGAGACCTCCTCGGTGTCGCCCTCTGGGCCGCCGCTGCTTGGCGACCCCGAGCGCGCCGGGCCCGCCGCGCCGGCCGCGCACATCACGGTCGCCGTGCCGGGTGCGCCGTGGACGATCGCGTCCAGGCCGGCGTCGTCGTCGTCGTCGGGCGGGGCGGGCGCCGCCGGGGCGGGGGCCGGCGCGGCCGCGGCGGGCGCCGCGCACGCCGCCGCGGGCGCGCTCACCGCGCGGGGCGGGGCAGCGGCCTGCGCCTGAAGCAGGGCCCTCTCCCTCCTTGCCGCGGAAACGCTCAGCGATCGCGACATGGGCGGCTGGGCGGAGGGATTCCCGTGGTGATGGAGAAAGCGGGAAAGAGTCGCAGCGAAGGGCGGCGTGCTCATGCGGCACGGTCTGCCGTAATCGGTGTTATGCAGGCTAATTTTTACGCGATCGAGGTGGCGCAATGGGCTGAGAGCACTGCCGCACCGCTGCCCGCCTGTCCGCCGCTGCGCCGCCGCCCCAGTGGCGCCGCGCTTGAAATTTGCGCGCGCCCGGCTCGCGACGCGGGGGCTTCAGAGCGGAAGCAAAAGCTTACTCCAGAGCGGAAGCAAAAGTCAGTTGTTTCTTGCGAGGGCCTCGCATGCTTGAGGCAGAGGCCCGTCGGTCAACGCCATGCAAAGCCCATGCCCCACCGCCTCGGGCCAACGCGCGGCCACAGCACCGCGGCCACCCAGACACGCACCCCAGACACACCCCCGCCCAGCGCCGATTGGGCCGCCGCCCGCCGCACATCAGGCGTCGCCCTCAAACGGCGCCCCCCAGCCCGGCAGCCCCTCCACCCCCAGCATCCGGAACAGCGAGGTGTTGCTGGCCGCAAACCAGCGGCGCGCGACGGCGGCGCGCGTGGCGGGGTGCATTTTGGCGCCAGCGTAGTTGGTCGCCATGCCCGGCGGCAGCCGGCGGAAGCGGTAGCTGCGGCGTGGCGGGGAAGGGGGGGGCAGGAGGTTTGAATGGTGCGCCGATCAGCGGAGGTCCCTTTCGCTGCGCGCGGGATTCCAAGGCAGCAGCAGGCAGCGGCGACGCGCCGCACTCCCCGTCGAGCCAGCCCCGCAAGCCAACGCCCGGCTGCGCCAATGCCGGAGCCGCGCAGCGGCGGACCCACCCACCGCTCGCCGTCCGCGCCCACAAAGGCGAGCACCTCGCGCACCACCGACTCTGGCGCCTCCACCAGGCGGCGAAAATCGACGACCATCAGGCTGCCGGGGGCAAAGGGGTCGGTTGATCGTTCATTGGCGGCAGAGCGCGCAGCATGGCCGTAAAATTGTCGGGTTTGCACCGTCCAGTGCGCACGCTGCGCTGCCGCACCGCGGGACCCGTGCGTTGCTGCGCCGCAGCGACAACCCCCCACAGGGCCGCACGCAAAAAAAACCAGGCGCGGCGCCCGGCCCACTTTTCCGGCGGGAAGTGCGCCGCCCACTCTGCCAGCCGGTCTGCGTACTGCGCCCCCCGCAGGTAGCTTCCCGCCCGGAAGTAAAAGGCGGCGGGAAGGCCGGGGGGCAGCGGCGCGTCGGGCGGCAGCGAGGCGAGCGCGGCCCACAGCGCGTCGTGCTCGGCGTCGCCCTGCGCGCGCGCGCGCGCGCGCGGCGTGTGGGGGAGGGGGGCGGTGGGGGCGTGCGCGTTGGGCTGGCGAATCGTGGTTGGCTTTGCGGGTGGGTGGCCGCCGGTGGCGAGCCGCGAGGCGGCCAGCGGGCACCGCCCACCCTCCACAGCGCCTTTCGCCGAGCCCCCGCAAACCGGCACCCCAACTCGCCCGCAGCAGCGCCGCCTGCGGGCCGGCGGCCGCCTCGGGGTCGTCCCCCGCGCCGCCGCCGGGCGGCGCCGCCAGCGACCAGGGCAGCGGCACGCCCATGCCGCGCAGCATCGTCTCTGCGCTGAACACGGCCGCAGTGGGCTCGCGCACCTGGCGGGTTTGTTTCCGGGAGGTTTTTGTGGCCAAAAAACAGGCAATGAATGCTTCACCTGGTGCATCCTTCCTTCGCATGGCGATTCAAATCCAATACGCATGCCTGCGTGCACCCAGCCAGCCGCATGCAACCCCCCTTCACACACACACCAACCACCCCCCGCAGCGACTCACCACGAAAACGACCTTGGCGTTGGGCGTCACCGCCGCCGCGCGCGCGGCCACGTGCGGCATGCACGCGAACGTCGGCGTCGCGTCGAAGCACGCCAGCGACGCCGCGCCCCGCGCCGCCGCGCGCCACCAGGCCGTCAGCACGGTGGGGAAGAAGGAGCGGTACAGCGCGGCGGCGCGCGCGCCCGCGGCGGCGGGGCCGAGGATACCCCCGAAGAAGTGCGACTCCTTCCCCAGCGCCTCTGCAGAGGTGGGTGGTTTGTTTTGTTTTGTTTTGTTTTGTTTTGTTTTGTTTTGTTTTGTTTTGTTTTGTTTTGTTTTGTTTTGTTTTGTTTTGTTTTGTTTTGTTTTGTTTTGTTTTGTTTTGTTTTGTTTTGT
>BDRX01000006.1:504786-743605 GCA_003203535.1 Raphidocelis subcapitata
GGTTTGGTTTGTTTTGGTTTGGTTTGGTTTGGTTTGGTTTGGTTTGTTTTGGTTTGGTTTGGTTTGGTTTGGTTTGCTTTGCTTTGATTTGGTTTGGTTTGGTTTGGTTTGGTTTGGTTTGGTTTGGTTTGGTTTGGTTTGGTTTGGTTTGGTTTGGTTTGGTTTGGTTTGCGCGCGGTCGGCGACGATGCTGCCTGCCCGCGGCCAGCGGGCGCGCTTGGTCGGTCAGTGCTACCGTGCCCCTCCAGGAAAGCCGGCCGGGTGAGGCCTCGAAGCGAGCGCGCGCTGGCACTCGGCGGCGTGCGGCGCCCGCCCCATCCCCCCATCCCCCGGCCCCCCCCACCATGGCCGGGCATCCCGGCTATGCCGGCGAGGTCGGGGTGGAGGCGCAGGTAGGCGGCCAGGCTGGTGGTGCCGCACTTCTGCGGTCGGGCGCGAGGGCGTGTTTGGTGTTGTTGATTTTTTTCCGGCGGTCGAGTGGGGTGGTTGATCTGGGCGGCCGGGGGTGCTGTTTACCGCGCGCGGCATGCGCGCATGCACGCACGCGACATGGCAAAACGGCGCCAACCTCAACCCAGCACAAAACCACCCCTCCCCCCATAAAACCACCGCTGCCACCCCCCCAAAAAAAAACACCCACCGGGAACCCGGCGATGTAGAACGCGGGCAGGTAGGGCCGCAGCGGCAGCGACAGCAGCCGGCCCACGACGGTGGCGCAGTGCGCGCCCTCAAACTGCAGCCGCAGCAGGAGCGCGCCCGCGCGGCCGAAGCGGGCGCGGGCGGGGCCCTGGTGGCGGCGGGGGGTGCGGGTGCGCGCGCGCGTGTGTTGGCGGGAGTCGGGGGGTATCAAGCCGTTGGGGTCTGGTGGTCTGCCTCTGTCTGCTGGCTGGCTGTTTTTTCGCCGAATTGTACTGGCGCTAGTCGAGCCACGCGGGGAGCGAGCCGTGAAAAGAGCGCTCTTGTAAACGCGAGCGCGCAGTCGCGCACCCGCCAGATGTAGGGGATGAAGGGGCAGGCCCAGTACAGCCGCCGCGCCAGCGCCAGCGACGGCGCCACCAGCAGCGCCGCGGCCAGCCCCGCGGCGAGCGCGGCCAGCCACAGCGCGGCCGCCAGCGGCAGCAGCAGCGGCGACAACAGGTAGACGCGCGCCAGCGTGCGCAGCGGCCGGCGCGGCGGCGGGGCCGGCGGGCGGGGGCGGGACTCGGCGGCCAGCACAGCCGGGTGCTCGTGGCTCAGGTGCAGCCGGGGCAGCGGCGCGGCGGCGAAGGCGGCGCGCGGCGCCGGCTTGGCGGCGGCGGCGGCGGCGCGGGGCGCGCCGGATACAAAGGCGTCCACGCCGCCGTCGGCGCCGCCGTCGGAGGACGCGACGCTGCCGCCGTCGCCGCCGCCGCCGATTTCGGTGCGGGGCGCGGCCGCGGCCGCGGTCCCAAACTCCTCGATGCGTGCGCCGGCGTCGCCGGCGGCGGCGGCGCCATGCAGCCGCGGCGGCGGCGGCGGCGGCGGTGCCTCGGGCCGCTCCGCCGGGTGGTGCTGGCACTGGCCGCCCTCGCCGCCGCCGCTGCCGCTGGTGCGCGCGCTGCTGGCGCCGCTGCGGCCGCCCCCGCAGCCGCCGCTCGCGCTGCTGCTGCCGCCTCCGTCGGCGGCGACATGGAGCAGGACGAACGGCGCGCCGCCGTCGGCGCGGGCGAGCTTGGGCGCAGGGCGCGGCGCCGGCGCCGGCGTTGGCGCCGCCGCGCCGCCCCCGGGCGGCTGCGGGCCGTTCGCTGCCGCGCTCTCCATTTTTGGGGGGAACTGCAAAAGGCTGGGCCGTTTGTTTAGGACGTGCCGCTCTCTCCTTGGCGGTGGCGACGCTGGGATTGGAACTAAGGAGGGCCGCTCCGGCCCAAAAGCCCAACCCTCGGCGGGCGCGGTGACGCCAGCACTTTGACCGGTCCGAGGGTCCGCCCCTTTGGTCAAGTCCGGGGCAGGGGGGGGGGGGGGGGGGGGGCGTGGAAGTTCAAGCCGATCCCCGCGTTGTCTCCGCCGCGCGGAGGGCGCGGGCGCGACGGGCCTGCGTCGCCAGGCGCAGGCGCGGCACTCGCGCGCTCGGCCGGTGTGCCGCCGCTTGGCGACCGCGGCCCTCGAGCTCTCGGCCTCTTTTGCAAGCAGGGCCGGAGCTACCACTTTCGATATCGGACCGGCTTCTGCAAATCGCTGCACACCAGCCCGGATTTTGGCCGGCCTGTGGCCCAGTACAGCAGGCCGCGTCGCGTGTTCAGCGCATCCCGCTTTTTACCAAGCAGCCAACGGCGGAAGCAGCAGCAGAAGCCACCGGCAGGAGGAGCGGGAGCGCGCGGCGCGGGCGATGCGGGCCGCCGCGGCGGGCGCGTGCGCGCCGCTTGCGCTGCTGCTCTCGCTGCTGCTTCGCGGGCCGGCCCGCGCGGCCGCGGCGCCGGCGCCTGCCAAGGGAGGGCCGGCCGACGAATGGTACTTCTACAACGAAGTGACCGGCACCCTGCAGTGGGAGGGTGCGCGCCGCCGCCCGCGCGCCCCGCTCTTTGCCCGCATGCGCCCGCCCCGCCCAGCCCAGCCGCCCCGCCCGCCCTCGCCACCGCGACCGAGCCCCCGCGCGCGAATCGCAAACGGCCGCCGCCCCGCCGCCCCAAACCCCCAACCCGAGCAGACCCGGGGGATGTGCCGTTTGAGGGCGACGGCGTGCGCTATTGGGTGGGGCCAAACGGGGAGCAGCTGCCGGACGACCCTGCACGACTAAACTACGAATGGTGCGCGGCCCCGGGTGGCGAGGGGCCGTGGGACTGCGCGCTTGCGCATGTGAAGGCGCATGCAGCAGCTGCTTTCACGGCTGCTCGCCTGTTCTGCGGCAGCGTGTTGCCGCGCCTGCTTTTTTTGTGGGTGCAGGCCGGCGTGCCACTGCCGATTGCCCAACCCTGCTGCCGACCCCCGCTGCTTGCGGCACCCCCCCTTGCTGTTCCCGTCGCGCCCAGGGTTGAGTTTTGGAGCGAGGACCTGGGGCGGCCCTACTTTTTGAACCTCGACACGCTGTGAGTGCGCACCGCATGCTTTGAGGGCGCGCCGCGGACAGCAGCGGCCAAAGGGGCGGCCAACCCTCTTAAGAGGGGGCCTGCACGCGGCAGCCCGGCGCGCCGCGCATGCGCGGTCGTGCCCCCTCACAACACGCCCGCCGTCGCCCCCCTCCGCAGCGAGTCAACGTGGCAGCGGCCCGCTGACCTGGCGTGGCGGCGGATAAAGGCGCCCCCTGCAGCAACGTGACCGCGGCCCTGCCCCGCCCGCTGCGCCCGTCCTGCGCCGCGCCGCCCCGGGTTTTTGGGCCGCCCTTACTCCCTTTGCCCCCATTTCATCTGCCGCTGCCTGCTTTGTAAATGCTTCGGGCGGTTTAGGCGACATCGTTACGATCTGCGAGGGGCGGGTTTGGCCGACGGCCAAGGGGGTGAACGTATGCACAGCGGCTCGACAAACCGACGGCGCTCAATGGGGCGTTCGTTTGCTCGCGTCCCCGCCCGCGCTTCTGTTGCGGGGCGAGGGGCAAACGGAAGCCCGCGCCGCTGGAGGGGCGCACGCTCTTCTTTACGGCTCCAATTGAATCGCTCAAGCACGATCGGGAGAGGGGGGTGCGGCCGTTGGCTCTGGGGAAGCAACGGCCGACCAGGGGGGTTTCGGGGCAAAGGGACAGACAGACGGACGGGCGGGAAGAAAGGCAAGCGACGGATGCAGGTGTGGGGGTTGTGGAACTGGAACTGGCTCAACTGACAGCAAGAGAGACGGGCCCGGGGCAAGGGGGCGCCCGCGCACGCGGCGCGCAGAACGCGCGCCGGCGCGCACGGCCGGCGGCCCCATGCCCCCCAGGCGCGCAGCGCGCCGCCGCTCATCAGGCCACCGCCTCGGCCTCGGTGCCGACCGCATCCCGCAGCGCCTCGCCCATCGCGCTGCCGGAGAAGGACTGGGAGCGCGCCAGCGCCGCGAGGCCCTCGGGGGAGCCCATGAGCGCGGGCGCCGCCTGCAGGCGGCCCTCGACCTCGGCCTCCAGCGCGCTCGCGCCGCTGCCGCTGGCCTCGCCGCTCGCGTCCTCCAGCACCGCCGCCGCCGCCGCGGGCGCGCCGCCGGCCGCGCGCTGCTGCTGCCGGTGCTGCTGCTCCGCCGCCGCCGCGCCGGCCGCGAGCGCGGCGAGCGCCGCGTCGCTGCTGCCGCCCGCCGCGGCCAGCGCGAGCGCCGCCGCCGCGCCCGCCTGCTGCTGCTGCTCCTCCGCCGCCGGCGCCGCCTGCGCCTTCTTCACCACGCGCCGCCGCACCTTGCGCACGCGCTTGCGCTCCACCAGGTGGCTCGGGTGCGTCTCCGTCGCGAGCCCCTGCCACCACGGCCGGCTCGCCTCGCCGAGCGCGGCGCCGCCGAGGCGCGCGACGCCGCTGGCAGCGACGTAGCCCCACAGCGCAGACGCGTGGCCAAAGAGGTAGCGGTCGAGCCCGCCCAGCAGCTGGTAGCGCGCGTTGGCGTTGAGCGCGAAGAACGCGCCCAGCCCGGCGCTCGACCGGCCCACCTCGGGCACGGGCACGCTGGGCTCGAAGGCGGGGTCCGCGCGCCGCCGCGCCGCGACGGCGGCCGCCGACGCGCCGGCGGTCGCCGCGCCGGCGGCCGCGCCGACGGCGGACAGCTGCGCCATCGACGCAAAGAACCCGCCGACGCGCGCCGCGGGCGTGTAGCTGCGCAGCGGCCCGCTCGCGTCAAACACGCAGTGCGGCAGCCCCGCCAGCATACGCTGCCACGGGAACTTGTGCACCGCGCCGATCGCGCGGCTGGGCGCGGTGACCCAGACCGTCGCGCCGACGGCGGCGGCGAGGCCCATCGAGTTGATGAGCGCGAGGTCGAGCTCGCTGCGGAAGCTCTCGCCGCGCACGCGCCACTCGTGCAGCATCGACGCCGTGAAGGCGAGGGCCTGCTCGATCACCAGCTTCTGCACAAACGCGGGGTCGGCCATGAGGCGGCCCACAAACTCGCGGGCCCACTGGGGTTTCGGGGGTGGGGTTTGGAGGGGGGGAAGTGAGCAGGGGCGTGGGCCGGTGCTCTCACGAGGGTAAGCAGCATTGCAGGCTTCAGCAGCGCACCGCGCAGCCAAGACTGACACCAGGTCACGCCCCGCTCCCACAACCCCGGCCCCAAAAAGCGCGCGCGCGCAAAGGGGGTGCTCACCGCCGTCGGCAGCCGCCGCGACACCTCGCGCGTCACGTTGGGGCGCACGTCCATGGCCAGGAACCGCACCATCTGGGCGCTGGAGAAGAGGCCCATCTCCACCGACCGCCGGATGAAGAGCGGCAGGTCGGCGATGGTCTTGAACCACTCCTGCAGCACCGCGGCGATCGCGGCGCGGTCAAAAAGCTCGGGCAGCTGGATGCGGAACAGGCTGTTCCGCGCGCCGCCGCCGCTGCCGTCGCCGCCCTCGCCGTCGCCCTCCTCGCCGAAAAAGTCGTCGTCGTCGTCGCCGCCGCCGTCGCCGCCGCCGCCGCCGTTGTGGTTGTTCTTGCCGAGGCCGCCGCCGGAGCCGCCGTCGTCGAGCTTGGGGGTCGACTGCGGCGGGCTGGGCATGATGATGTTGACGCGGTGGCGCTCCAGCACGGCGCCCAGCGCGCTGCGGCTGCTCACGTCGCCGCCCATGTCGCCGGGCGCGGCGCCGCCGCCGCGCGCGACGATGCCGGCGGCGGGCACAGACATAAAGGGGCCGATCCCCGCGGGGCCGCCGCGCGGCGCGCTGTCCATGCCGCTCGTGTCCTGGGAGGGTTTGGGGGGACGGCGGGTTTGGGGGCGGCGGCCGGGGGTCGCGCGGCGCGGCGGGCGCGGGGGCGGCGGGCGCGTCGGTGGAACGAGCGGCGGCCGGCACAAGCGGCGCCGGCGGGCGCCGGCGCGGCCCGGACCCAGGGACGGGGGGCCCAGGCGCGGCCTGCAGCGGCGCGTATGTCCGCGCCCAGGCTGAATTGCCCTCCCAGCGCGCCCGCGGGGGGCAATCGCGGCGCGTCGCGGGGGGCCGGCCTGCCCCACCCTGCGCCCCGCGCTCGCAAGCCCCGCGCCCCTCGCCATCGCCGAAATTTCGACAATACAGGACTGTCTCACCTCGCCGGCAGGGCGCGTGAGCCCGGAGGAGGCCGCCACGGAGAGTGCGCGACGCGGCCAGGCACCCGGCCGCGCCAGGGCCACGGGCCGCGCCAGGCGGCCGCCAGGGATGCGGGAGACGCCGCTCGGCATCGCGGCGAGGCCGGAGCGGCCGGGGCGCTGCGAAAGTGCCTGCATCCTTGCTGCTTCTGGGACTCGCGGCCGCGAAGGACCGGGAGGCGCTTCAGAAGTCTGGATGCGTGAACGGCACCGAGCTAGTCAAATCTTGACTTCACGTCGAAAGGTAGGGCGTGGCGGCGGCGCGGGGCCTTGGCTGCCGTCGATCGCGGCTTGCCCCTACAGCTCCCGCGCCGCCAGCGCGCCCTGCGCGCGCCGCCGGGCCCGCCGCCGCCCCCGGGGAAGCCCTCAATGCAGCAGTCGATTTACCGCGTTTGTCGACACGTCGATCATCAAGTTGCAGGACCGGGCAGAGGTGACACGATCGAGTACGAACGGGGGGGCCAGGCGAGCGCATGTGCTGTGGCTGCTTTGTGTGCCGTGTGCGTGAGGGAGGGTGTTCGCGCAAGCCGGGTGCGCGTGCAGGCGGGGTGCGGTGCGGCGTGTGTTTTTGGGGTTGTACCTGTTTGACGGCAAGAGCGGTCTGCCGTGCCCATTCGGTCGTCGTCTCACCGGGCGCGCGCGGTGACTCTGGCGCGCACGCATGCAGCAGCATGCGGGGCCAGCCGCCGCATGTTCGGCCGCAAAAGCACAAAAAACTCGGGCCGCGGCCACGGCCGGCGCACGGGTGCCAAAAAAAGACTGGGAGGCGTCTGCCCCGTGCTTGGGCGCACTGCCCCCCATAAACACAGCCGTGGATGCCGCAGCCGCAAAAACATCCAATACCGATCTCCAGGCGGCTGCCGCCGGCGGCGGCAGCTGCGGCGGCGAGCTCAGCGGACGACGGGCGCGCGCGGGAAGGGGCGCGCGCCCGCGCGCCTCGGCGCGCGCGCGCCTCACGCGAGGGCCGCCGCCTTGGCGCCCGCCGCCGCGCCGCCGCGGCGCGGCGCGCCCGCGCCCGTGAGCAGCGCCGCGGCGCGCTCCGCCACCATCACCGTCGCCGCGCCGGTCTGGCCGCCGGGGATGGTGGGGATGACTGATGCGTCCACCACGCGCAGCGCGTCGACCCCCCAAACGCTGAAGTCCTGGGCGCTCACCACGGACCCGTCCGTGGGCGCGGCGCCCATGCGGCAGGAGCCGACGAGCGCGTTGCCGCTGCAGGCGCTGCGGCGGACGTAGGCCTCCAGGTCGGCCTCTGCGGGGTTTGGGGGGGTCGCGCGGCGGGGGAGGGTTGGCGCGGGTTTGTGGCGCGTGGATTTGTGCGGCGGGGGGTCTGGGGTTTAGGGGCGCACCGCCTCTCAATCTCCCTACCCCACCCCAAAACCATGAGGGCTCCCAAACCCCGGCGGCCCCGCACCGCTCTGCACGTCCGCGCCCGGCCAGCCCTCCTGCTTGAGGTACTTTGCCAGCGGCGCCTGCTCCGCGATGGACCGCGCCAGCTTGATGCCCGCGAGCAGCGTGGCCAGGTCGGCGCCGCCGGCGTCGGAGAAGTAGCCCAGGTCGACCTTGGTTTGGGGGTTTGGTGACCCAGCGGGCGCGGTTTAGCAATTCAGGCGTGGTGGGGGTGTTTCTAGTTGCGCGAGCAAACGGGCTGCTTCACGCGTGTTGAGGCGGCGTCGGTTGGCGACTGGGGGCCGGGGCAAACACCAAGCCAAACCGCGGCGCAAACGCATGCGGTGCCAACCAAGCCTCGGACAGTCACACGAAGGCAAGACAAAGGCAACACACACGAAAAGCACCTTGGGGGGTGCGAAGGGGTCCGCGCTGTACAGCCCCACGCGGCCGCGGCTCTTGGGGCGCGCCGTGAGCAGCTGCATCGTGATGCCGCCGGGCCAGGCCTTGCCCTCCTTGCGCAGCTGGCCGTACCTGCGAGCGCGGTTTGGGGGGGGGGGGTTCGGAAGGGTTGCGCGCGTCGGGGTTTTGCGCACGCGTCGGGCGCGAGGCGTTCCCAACTTCCGATGCGCGGCGAGGGCCCCCGGCTCTCCATCCCCCCCACCCAAAGGGCCAAAGGGCCAAGGCCCAAGCACCCCCCCCCCAAAAGCTCCGCCCAAACCAACCCACTTGACGTATGACTGGATGGCGTCGGGGTCGAGGGCGTAACCGGGGACAAAGCGGATCTGCAGGTCCGGGTCACCAGAGCCGCCTGGGGGGTTGGGGTTGGGGTTTGGGTTCGGGTTGGGGTTGGATTGGGTGAGGGGGGTGGAGGGGGGTGTGGGGGGCTTGAGGGTGGGGTTGAGACCGGGCTCGATGCCACGCGCCAGGCTGCTGCCGCGGCAGCGCCCTCACAGTTGCCATGCACCACGCCAATCGGCGCCGCATACCCCGCCCGCCCCGCGCCACCCACCGCGCGTGTTGACAAACGCGCCGCGGTCGCAGCCGGTGGTCGCCAGCGGGCCGCGGCCCTGCAGCAGCAGCTGCGCGATGGCGCCGAGGCGGATGGTGCCCCCTATTCCGTAGATCTCACTGGAAATGTACATGTCCTGGTACTCGGGCTTGGAACTGGTTTTGGGGGGGGGAGGTTTGGGAGCTTCGTGGGAGGTTGGTGGGAGGTTTTGGGAGGTTTTGGGAGGCTTGAAGATGTGCGCAGGGGGGCCGGGGGCTGTTGCAAGGGGGCCGCTGTTATGAAGTGCTGCGGCCGCCGCCCACGCCCGCACTGGAGCGGCCTGACACGGCCCAAGCTGCCGCCAACCGCAATCCCGCCGCAGCCCGGTCAAAGCCCCGGTCAAACCGCTCACAGTGCGGCAAACAGCGTGGCCGGGTGGTCCTGCAGGTTGGCCCCCACCCCCTCGGCCGCCGCCACCACGGGCAGTCCCAGGTCCCGCAGGGCCCCCTCGGGGCCGATGCCCGAAAGCATCAGCAGCTGGGGGTTGGCGACGGTGCCGGAGCACATCAGCACCTCGCCGCCGGGCGCGAGCTCGGCTGTTTGGTTTTGGTTTGGGGGGTTAGGGGTGGGGGTGGTTCTTTGCTTAGGGAGTGAGCGCGGGGCTTGGGTTGTGGCCAGGACCAGGGGGGGTGGCGGCGGGGGGGTGCACCACACACAATGCGGTACTGCGATACCAGCGCAACCCCCGCAACCCGCACGGCCACGCGCCGCCCGCTTTGGGGCGCCTGGCCCAAACCCTAAACCCGGCCGACGCTTTATAATGCTCTGCGCGCCCACCCGTGAAACGGTCCGCCTGCGCCGCGCGGCCCGTGCTGAACTCGACGCCCACCGCCCTCGGCTTGCCGGCGCCCGACGACTCGAGCCCCAGCCGGGTTACGTGGGTGCCGGTGACGACGGTGAGGTTGGGGCGGCCCATCGCCGGCTTGAGGTGCGTTTGGAACGCGTCCGCGCGGCGGCCGTTGTTCTGGGTCACCTGGGGGGAGAAGGGAGGGGCGCGGCGGCCGAGGCGCGCGCGCGCTTGCTTAGAGCAGAGGGCATGGGCACGATCACGCGGGGCGGCAGGGGAGAGGTTGCCCAATCGGCACAAACAACACAAGCAACCGAAGGCTGCAGGCGCGCGGCACAAACAACACCCTCAACCGAAGGCCGCAGGCGCGCGTGCCGCAGACGACGAGTCAGCGCGCGAAACAGGGCCGCGCGCGCGCTGCAGCGGGGCCCCCCACCTGGTACTCCCCAAACCCCTCCTGCGGCCGCCCCCAGTCGTTGAAGTCGCCGTTGGCCTCCAGCCCCGCCGCCTTTGCCGCCGCGAAGAACTCGGCGTGGAGGGGGTTTACGTAACGCGGCGACTCGACGCGCATGAGGCCGCCAGAGCCGTGGTAGGGGGACGCGCCTTTGGGGGGGTTGGGGGGCGGGTGGGATTGTGCGGGGTGTTTGGGGTGGAAAGGGTTTGGTGGGGGGACGCGCCTTGGGGGGTGGAGGGGGCGCGTTTGGGGGTTGACGGGCGTGTGTGTGAGGGGGGGGGCTTGGAAGTGGAGGGAGGCTGCAGCCAACAAGGCGCGCGTTTGGCAGTGCAGAGGCCAACGTTTGAGACGCGCGCGCGCGGCAGCCAGCCCCCCCCCCAAGCCCGCCTGCTGCCGCGGCAGGCCCCCCCTCCCGCCCGCTTTGCGGGGCCCCCCCCGGCGCGCCGCACCCTTTGAGTTGGTCTCCGCCTCCACAAACCAGGGCAGCACGTCCCCCGCGCCCCACCCGGGCAGCGCCCACGCGTCGTAGTCAGCGGGCGTGCCGCGGAGGTAGAGGGTCGCGTTGGTCGCCGAGCTGCCGCCGAGCAGCTTCCCGCGCGCCAGGTAGACCTCCCTCTCCCCCAGCCGCGCCTGCAGCGCGCTGAAGAGGTTCCAATCGAGGGTGGGGTGGCGGAACAGGCGCGCCAGGGCCGCGGGCACGCGGGTCTCGAGCGCGCCGCCGTTGCCGCCGGACTGGGGGGGGAGGGGAGGGGGCGCGCGGGGGTCGGGGACCGGGGCAGGGGCGCGGGCGCGGGGCGCGGGCCCGAGGCTGCTTCGCCGGTTGCGGCGGCGGCAGCGCTCGGACGGACGGGCACCCACTGGCAGGCCGCGCCCCGCATTCGGGCCCGGGCCCTGAAACGCAAAGCGTCCCCCCTACCGCCCCGGGGGAGAAAATCGAGGCGCGCACCTCTAGCACCAGCACGCGCTTGCCGCCGTCGGCGGTGAGCCTGTTGGCCAGCACGCAGCCGGCCGTGCCGCCGCCGACGATTACGTAATCGTACTTGCCATCCACGGGGCTGGCCGCGGCGCGCACCACGACGGCGGCGCGGCGGCGCGCGGCTGCGCGCGGGGTGGGGGCCGGGGCCCGGCGGGCGAGGCGGGGGGCGGCGGGCGTCAGCGGGGCTGCGGGGCGGAGCCGAGGCGGCGGCGACCAAAGCCCCGGCGGCAACGGGGCGGCCGTACGGCGGCCACGGGCGCCGGCGGCGGGCCCGGCGCATCTGCAACGCCCAGGGTACAACGCGGGCAGCGCGTAGCGATGGCCGCCGCCCGCGCCGCGCCCGCGCGGCGCTGCTTCCTGGCTGGCGCAGATGCCAATGGCGCGGAACTGCCGGCATCCTATGCGCATCGAGACGCTCTTCCAGCGTCCCCGACAGTCCGTTTGGGGTGCCGCGGGAGAGATCGGCCCCCCGTCCGCTCGGCACGGGGGCTTGCCGGGCCCTACGGCCCTCACCTGCACGCAGAGACACTGTACGACCCTTCTGAGCGGCTGCCGCAGGGCGCACCGCGCCCCTGGACGTCTGAGCCAGCATCGCGTCCCGCTTGCTGCTTGACGCTCCCCGGCGGGGTCTCGATTTTGCAGCAAAAGGCGCTGAAATTAAACCAGCGCCAGCAACACCCCGCTGACAACAAGGATCTTTCGGCTGCCTCCCGGCGCCCGCGCTGCCCTCTGACCCGCGCGCCTGCCGCGCAGGGAACGGGCCCATTGACGAAGTACGCCCCGAGATTCGCAGTCGGGGGCCTGGGAGGCCGCCCAGTCCGCCGCCGCCCTTTTGACCGAGTGGGCGGCGCGCGCTGCGCATTGACCGCCGCCTCCTCGTGCGGGGGCGGCCCGCGCTGTGCGCCTGTTGTCGCCGCCCGCCTCAGCCCGCAGGGCACCCGCCCGCTTGCTGTGTGTCGCGCGCGCTTGCCGCACTCCGGACCCAACGGCAAGCCCCCCGTCCAGCGAACCCCAGTCCCCTTTCCCATTCTCAAGTCCAGCATCCATGATCGAGTGGTTTGTTTACACACTCGTGCGCAGGTGGTGCGGCACACTCTGGCGATGCCTTCAGTGTTGGTTTGTTCTAGGCAAAAGCCATGCTGGTGCATAGGTGGTTGGGGGAAATCGACGGGCGGATGGCTTGGCAGCTGCGCGCCGCCCAAAGCAGTGCAAAGACGGGGCAGTTGCGAGAGAGAGGGGTGCGGTCAGACAGAGACGGGGCGTTGCGCAGTTTTTGCCAGCGTGCGCTCCGAGCAGAGATGCGCCTCTTAGGGAGGTGCCTTGCCCGGGCACATGCACTCCCAACCGTGCAACACGAGGCGCGCGCGCGGGGCGCGCGGCCGCGCGTGCGTGCTCACATATGTGCGTTGTCTCAGGGACTGCGCGCCGAAAGGGCGGTCCAAAATGTATGGTGGGTGGGTGGAAGCGGTTGCGGGCAGCCCACCGTCGCGCAACTGGCTGCGACACAGGGGGCTGTCCCGGCCGCTCGCGCGCCGCGCCAAGTGCCAACGGGCACCGGATGCGGCGCGCCGCACGCAAGGTTCCAACCCCGCAGCCGGGAGTGCCAAGAGAGAGGGCCAAACACTCTGCATAGTCAACTACAAAAGGACGTGCCTGGATGAGAAAATCTTCGGCGGTGGCGGGATGAATGCAATGGGTGTTGTTCGGATTGGGGTGGGGGTTCACACAGGGGGGTGCGCGCACCGCCCCTTCTGCCGCTGCTGCACTACACAAGGCCGCGCCCGCCCACCGCACGGCGGCCGCGCGCGCCGCCACAGGGGGGCAGCGGCGCGCGCGCACCCGCGCGGGGGGGTGTGAATACGCGCCTCAAGGTATTGGGGCGGGCGCCGCCGGCGCCGCGCGCGGTTTCCCGCGCGCGCGCCGGCCCCGCGCCGCCCCCGCCACTGCCGCGCTGCTGCGTCGCCTCGCGCTTAGAGCTTGAGGCGGCGGTTGCCGCCGAACATGGGCAGGCGCTTGTCCATGTAGCGGTTCCACCCGGGGCGGGGCTTGTAGAAGTCGGGCATGTCGGACTTTCCGCCCCACGGGCGCTGGGCAGGCTTGCTGGGGCGGTAGTTGCAGGCCACGTCGCGCCACTCGACGGCGATGACGCCCCACTTGGGGTCGGCCAGCTTCTCATAGGCCCACATGGACAGGTCCATGTGGTACATGTCACCGCAGCACCACCTGGGGGGGTTGAGTAAGGGGGGGAGGAGGGGCGAGGGTGAGAGGCAAGCTCGGGGTGCAAGGGCTTGCGAGGGGGAGAGGGCTGCTGCTGCGCCGCTGCAGTTTTGGCTGTCCAGCAAGCAAGTGGCGCCGACCAGGCAAGCAGCGGCGCCGCGCGCGCGCGGGGCGGCGTTGGTGCGCACCGCTTGTTGGAGTAGTAGTTGCCGGGGTAGTGGCAGGGGCAGGTGTCGGTGATCATGACCACGACGGAGGCTTCGGTGTCGAAGCAAACGTTGGCGCGGTCCAGGTAAGCACCGTAGCCGTCGTTGAAGCCGGTGGGCTTGCACTTGACCTCCTTGCACTTGCCGCAGCTGCCCTGGAAGTCAGACACGACGTCGGCGAGCGCGGCCACGTCCCAGCCGGTGCCCACGTCCTCGGCGAGCTGGCCGTAGCCGCAGCTGCCGCTGTGGATGGACCAGCCGTCAGTGCCGTAGAAGGTGGCGCGGCTGCGGGTGGGAGGGGTAGTGGGAGGGGGGTAGCGCGTCGTGAGCGCGCGCGTCGAGGAGCCCGCGGGAGGCGGGTGGGGCAGGGGTCTCGAGGGGTTTTCAGCACGCTTTGGGGCTCGTGGGGGCCGGGGGGCGCCCCAGGGGCGAGGGCATTTTGAAGGTGCTGTCATGCTGCGCGGCACTGGGCGCTGCCTTGAAAACCGGCCTTTCCGGGGATTTCCCCGCTCCGCCCGCAGCAAAGGGCTCGAGCCATTGCTCCGAAGCCACTGCACTGGCCGCGCGCGGGCGAACGCCGCTGGCTGGGTGCCCTAGCCTGCTCGAGGCTGACAGACCGGGTCGGACTCAGCGCAGGACCCCCCCCGGAGAAGTCGCTGCCCCGCTCGCGGGGCGCATTCACTCACCCTGTGCTCCACGCTTGCGCAGGAACGGTGGCCAGCGCGAGGGCGGCCAGCACGAGGAGCATTGTCGACGCCATTGCGTATAGGGTTGGGTGGAGGGTTCGGGGTGGAGGCCCTGGCGTATGGAATCGCTGATAGAGCGATGGGAGGCTTGGGGATCACCGGGGGCGCGGGGGAGGGCGCGGCCGGGCGGAGGGGAGGTCGGTCGTGAGGAGGGCTTGACCGGGTGGGGGGGTGGAGGGAGCGACTGCAACAACTGCAGCGCGGTGGGGTGGGTGGAATGAATTGTCTAGCAGGGGGGCGGGGGCCTTGAAGAGCAGCGCGCGCGGCAGGTCACCGGGCGCGAGGCCCTCCCGTCTGACGGGCGACGGAGCCCCGCGCCTGGCGGTGCGAACGCCGCCGGACCCGGGTGAACCGGGGATAAACAAGCGAATAAAGCATTCTGAGGGGGGGCGGGGGCGCGAGACCGCGGGCGGGGGGGGGCTGCGCGGTGAGACTGGAGGCGGTTGCCCCTTTGCGCTGGGCGCGCGTCGCCGCCAAGGCAGCCCAAAGGGGGGCGGCCCCCCCGGGCCACGCCCGTGCCACTGGGCATTATATGTGCCGAAATTCCAATCCCACCCGCGAGGCGCGCGCCGCGGCCTGCCGCCGGCGCGCGCGCCCCCAGCCGCCACGCACACACGCGCGCTGTGCACGACACGCCCGCACGCGGCTTCCGCGCGCACACGCCGCCAGGCCGGCGGGCCCGCGGCCCCGCCTGGGCCGCTCCCAAACCCTTTCCTGGTTTCTTTTGGGGGGGCCGCGCCGCCTGCGGGGGCGGGTGCCGTCAGACCGCGGCGGGGCGGCGGCGGCCGCCGTCTCGCACCGTTGGGGGTTCTCCATTAGGCCATGGCGGCTGGCCCAGCCCAAGCACCGCGCTCGCGCGCACGCACGCCGCGCCGCCGCCCTTGCCTTTTGGGAGTGGAATGCGGCTGACCGGCACCCAACGCGCGGCGCCGTGTTGCACAGGGGGCCGGGCGCGGGAGGGCCGGCGCGGGGACGCACGCGACTCGCCCACATGGCCCAAGTTGCGCAACAGCCTGACGCCGGCGCCGCCACACCTGCGCCCCTGGCTGCCGCAGCGGCTTTGGCCTGGCTTGCGCTCGCAACCCGGAAGCGCGCGCGCGCAGGGCAGCCCGGGGGCAGCCCGACAGGGGCGGGGTTGCGGCGGTAGCAGCAGCGCGTGCGCGCGCGCACACACGCACACGCGCGTGCACAAAGGAACGCCCGGCCAATGCTGCCGCATTCGTTCCACGATCATTGCGTTCACCCGGCGGCATGGCGAGCTTCGAGGTCGCGAGCGTCCCGGGCAGGGGGCGCGCGATCCTGGCGCACACCCCGATCGCAGCGGGCGCCCTGGTGTTCAAGACGGACCCGTATGCGTGGGTGCTTCACGACAGCGAGGTGCGCCGGCCGCACAGCACAGCGGCCCTGCCGCCGCCGGACGCGCTGCGCCGCGGCCGCCGCCGGCGCCGCCGGGCCCGAGTCCCCAGCCCCGAGCCCCCTCTGCGCGCCCCCTGCGCAGCGCCTCCCCGCCGCCCCCGCCGCCGCCCACGCGCGGCGCCGACCGCCCCCTTTCCCTCCCCGCCGCCAGGCGGCCGTCCGGTGCGACCACTGCGCCGCGGTGTGCGACCCGCCGCTGCGCTGCGGGCGCTGCCGGCTCGCGCGCTACTGCGGCCGCGAGCACCAGCGCGCCGCGTGGGGCGCGGGGCACCGGGAGGAGTGCGCGGCGCTGTGCGCGTGCGCGCCGCGGGTGCCGCCGCCGACTGTGCGGCTGCTGGCGCGCGTGCTGTGGCGGCGAGCCAGGTGGGGGGCGCTCGCTGCGCACGCAAGGCAGCCGGCCTGCCATCCGGACTGCCCAGAAATGGGATTGCGGTCCATCCGCCGCCAATGCGCAGCCGCGCCAGCGCTTGCAAGACGAGCCGAGCCGGCTTCACCCCCCCCCATTCCGCGCGCGCAGGGAGGAGCGGCAGCAGCGCGGCGCGCCGCCGCCGGGGCCGGGGCCGCAGCCTGCGCGCGCAGCCCGGGGCGGCAGCTTCTCGGACGTGGAGGGGCTGCTGCACCATTGGGACCCGCTGGACTGCGGCCGCAAGGTGGAGTTTGCGCAGATGGCGGCCCTCACAAGGTGTGTGCGTGTGTGGGGGGGGGGAGGGGGAGGGGTGTTGAACGCTGCTTGATCTGCGTTTGCGTTGCGCAACAGCGGGCGGCGAGTCGAGCCAAGGGGGCGACCCAGCGGCCCTCTTGGCGTGCGGCGGGGCAAGGGGGCCGGGGCCAGCAGGGCTGCCGCAGCCGAAAGCGGGAGGTGGATCCCCCTCCCCCGCCTCCTCCCAGGCAATACATGCGCGGAGCAGACCCCGGCGGCGGCGGCAACGGCGAAGGCGACGGTGCGGGGGAGGGCGGCGGCGGCGGCGAAGGCGGCGCGGTGCGGGAGGCCGCGCTGCTGCTGGCGCGCTTTGCCGCCAACGCGCACACCGCCTGCGACGACGAGCTGCGGCCCTTTGGCGCCGGCCTCTACCCGCTGGGGGCGATGGTCAACCACGGGGACCCGGCAAACGCGTGGCAGCGCTTTTCGGGCGCGGCGATTGAGTTTAGGTGGGGGCGGTTGGGGGGGGGGGGGGGGGGGGGGATTGTGCGCTGCCGCCGGCACCCCACGAGCGTTTGCGGGCCAGGGGAGGCGCGGCGCGGCGCGGCCGGGCAGCAGGAGGCCCGCACGTGGGACGCCGCGTGTGCGCAGACAAACGGGGACCAGTGGCAAGGGCGGGCCTGCGTGGCGCGTCGAACCCCAAGCCCATTGCGCGGCCGGACGGCTGGCGCCCCGCCCGCTGGTCAACCCCCCCCCCCCGCCTTCTTGCCCCCGCAGGGCGCTGCGCGCCATCGCACCCGGGGAGGAGGTGACGATTTCATACGTCGAGGCCGCGGCGCCGCGGGTAGAGCGGCGGCAGCAGCTGTTGCGGCAGTATTTTTTTGACTTGGACGGCGGCGGCGGCGGCGGCGGCGGCGGCGGCGGCGGCTGCGGCGGCGGAGCGGATGTTGGCAGCAGCGGCGGCGGCGGCAGCGGGGCGGATAGCGCCAGCAGCAGCAACGGCAGCGGCGGTGCCGTGCAAGCCCGAGGCGCGGCGCCGCTGTGGGGCGCGCCGCCCCTTTGGTCTCAGGAGCTCCGGGGCGGCGGCGACGACGGCGGCGACGGCGGCGTGGGGAGCTGGCGGGTGCTCGGGTTTGGGCCCTGCGAGGCCCCGCCGTGGCGGCAGGACGCCGCAGATGCCGGCATGAGCGGGGTCTCCTTGCTCCGCAGCGGCGGTGGCGACGGCGGCAGCGGTGGCCCGGGCGCGCCGGCGGCGGCGCCGCCGCCGCTGCCGGGCGGGCTGCTGCTGCTGCCCGCGGATGCGGCAGGCGGCGGCGACGGCGATGCGGCGGCGGCGCTGGCGGGGTTTGGGCCTGCGGCGGAAAGCTTTCCTTTTGGGGAACCGGACGGAGGAAAGGACGGCGGTGGCGGGGAGGTGGCGGAGCGCGGCGTCGCTGCGCCGCGCAGCGGCCGCGGCGGCAAAGCCAGCAGCAGCGGCAGCGAGCGCGCGCCGCCCGCCCCCATGCTGCTGCTGCAATGGGGCGACTGGTCGGCCGCAGCGGCCGCGGCGGGCATTGCGCCGGCGCAGGGCGCGCACGGCGCGGCGCGTTCAGTGGCCCTCGCCGCCGCCGGGCAGCTGCGGGAGGTGTGGCGGCTGCACGAAGCGGCGGCGCTTGCAACGGCCGCGGGCCGCCCCGCCGCGGCGGCCGACGCCCTGGCCGCCGCGCTCCATTTGGCGGGCTGCGCGCCGCACGGCATCCCCGCGCCGCCGCCCGCCGCCGCCGCCGCCGCGCCGCGTGCCGTCGCGCTGGGCCCGCGCCACACGCTGCGCCAGCGGCTGCTGTCTGCGCTGCTGAACGCCTGCGTCGCCGCGGGGGACCGCTGGCCCGCCGCGCTGGCGGCGGCAGAGGCGCTCGAGCCGTGCCTCGCGTCGGCGTGCCCCCTGCCGGCCTGGCCAAACCTGGGGCTCCACCGCGCGCTGCTGGCCAAGCTGCAGCTGCTGCTGGAGCGGCCGCGCGCGGCGCTGGTGTCTGCAGAGGCGGCGCTGGACGGGCTGCGGGTGCGCGGCCGCGCGCACAAGCGCCCGCCAGCGGCGCGGGCCGCGGCTTGCGTGGGCGGGGGGCCGCGCTCTGTGTGGTGTGTGGCCATGGCTGAAGAGGACTTGGGTGTTGCAGCAGCCGACGGCCGCCCCAGTCATCGCCGACGTGCTCCCGCCTTGACTCGCCCGCCTCTCAAACCCGACACGACCAGGTCACGCACGCCGCCAGCCCGCTGCTCAACGACGTGCTGCGGCTGCGCTGGGAGGCTGAGCAGGAGGCGGCGGCGGCGGCGGAGGCAGCGGCGCGCGGGCGCGGGGACTGATGAGCGGCGAGCGCGCGGTGCAGCGCCTCTCCGCCTGCCGGCCAGCGCGCCCAGGCTGAAATGCC
Organism: Raphidocelis subcapitata; assembly: GCA_003203535.1. NCBI lineage: Eukaryota > Viridiplantae > Chlorophyta > Chlorophyceae > Sphaeropleales > Selenastraceae > Raphidocelis > Raphidocelis subcapitata. Next base: position 523,230 of record BDRX01000006.1, read on the forward strand.
CCAGGCTCGCTTCCGGTCGGGCCGATTGAGGTGTTACGACCCCGCCTGCAACCCTGTGAGAGGCTGAACGCGCGAGCGCGGGCCTAAATCTCATCGCTGCCCCCCTGCCCCGGGTCCCGCTGGCAGCGGCGGGCCTTAACTCGCTTAGAAGTAGGAGGCAGTGGCAGTGGCGCCAGCGCCTGTAGGAGCCCCGCTGCGGGCTGGCAGCAGGTCTGGGTGCCTGGTGGAGCCCCGGGCATGGCGTTCTGAGGCGCTCCCGGCCGTCCAATTAGGCGCAGCATGCAGTGGCAGGCCAAGACGTCGTATGGGACCGCGCGGGCGGCCGCGGCGAGGGCGCCCTGCGCCTGCAGCTGCGTCCACCACAAGCCGCGGGGCCCCTGTGCGGTGCAGCAGGCCTCGCGCCAGGCCAGCCACGCCGCAACCAGCACCTCGGGACGCGGTGGCCTGTCCTCCCGGCCCAGGAGGTCCCGCACCCTGCAGGTGGGCGCCCAGGGGCGCGGGGATCCCGGGCTTGTCGACCTGACCCGGTCGTCTCCCTTGCCCCCCCTGGCCCCCGCAGCCCCATTGACGCGGCCCCCGCCTTTGCCCGCTCAGGTTCGCAATGCCCTGCTGGAGCCCCCGGCGTTCCAGCCCTCGAAGCTGGCGGTCGAGTTCCTGCCCGGCGCGAGCGCGGGCAGCCCCGCGCCGCCCTGCGACCGCCGCTACACGCTCACGCACAACGACATAACCGGCGCGCTGCGGCTGTCGATCGGGGCGAACTTCAACTCGCGCCAGGTCCGCGGCTTCTACACGCGCGTGCTGCGGGACGAGGTGGTCGCGGAGTGGCGCTTTGGCGGCGGCGCCGCGGCGGCGGACGAGCCGTCCTCGGCGGCGGCGGCGGCAGCGGCGGCGGCGGCTGGCCCGCCGCAGCAGCAGCAGCGACGGCGGCGGCAGCAGCAGCAGCACCGGCAGCGGGGCGGCGCGGCAGACGGACCCAGCAGCGGCAACGGCGGCGGCGGCAGCGGCGGCGGCCCCTCGTGCCGCCCCTCGCTGCACGTGTTCTGCCACGTCAGCGGCGAGGAGCGGTGGCTCGCGCCGCCGCAGCTGCGCAACTTTGTGTTCCGCAGGGAGATGACGCTGGTGCGCCCCTGGGGGAGATCCAGGGCTGGGTTGGGGCTGGGGTCGGGGTTGCAGATTTTGAGGGCGCCGGGGGGTTGTTGGGAGGGTGCCGGAGGGCGCCCGCGATGGTGCGATGGTGCGATTACCGCTCGAGGCCAACCCACCCTAAACCGACCCCAACCCCCACCAACCGACCCCCAACCGAACCCCCAGGTGCTGGACACCTTCCTCTTCGCCGACCGCGAGCTGCTGCGCGCGCACCCCTGGCTGCGCGCCGCGGACGTGCTCGTGCACTTTGAGAGCGCGCGGCGCGAGCTGGACGTGGTGGAACACTGGGGCACGCTGGGCGACCGCCGCAGCTGGCAGCGCATGCCAAAGGGCTTCGCCGCGCGCCTGCGGCTGCTGCTGGGGGGCTTCCCCGACGGCCGGCAGCTGGAGCGGCAGCCGTGCGGCGCGCTGCTGCTGCGGGAGGGCGGCGGCGTGACGCGGCGGTGGGGCGCGGACCAGGCGGCGGCGCTCGGCAGGGGCGGGGCGCTCCGGCAGGCCGGCGGCGGCGGCGGCGGCTACGCGGCCAACAGCGGGGGCGGCGGCGGCGGCGGGGCCGGCGGGGGGAGCGCGCCTTTCGAAGGCCCAGCCCTAGCCGCGCCCGCGCGCCTGGGCGGCCGCGCGCCGCCGCCCTCAGCGGCGCAAGCAGGTGCCGCCGCTGTCGCCGGCGGCGGCGACGGCAGGCGGCCCCTGGCCCGCGCGGCGGCGCCCGACGCGTCTGCCGCCGGCGGCGACGCTGCCGACGGCACGCGCGGCGGCGTGGGCGACGCCGCCGCCGCGCCGCAGTCGCCGCAGCAGGGGTACCAGTTCCAGCTGCAGCCCGCGCCTGCGGCGCCTGCGCAGGCGGCGGCCGCCTCGGCGCGCGCGGCCGCGGCGATCGCGGTTGCGGTGGCGGGGCTGGACCGCGCGCCCGCCGCGGGCGTCGACGTCTCGGCGTTCCAGCCCGTCGCGGCGCGCGCGGCCGCCGCCGCGCGGCAGGGCGCGCACGGGCTCGAGCCTGCCGCGGCGGCCGTGGCGTCGGCGCACCGACGGCAGTAGCGCGGCTTGAGCGGGACGGCCCCGGCCGCGCCAGGCGCGCGCCGCGGGGTGCGTCGTCGCCAGCTGCCTCGGCCGCCGCCCAGTTGTACACCAGTTTTGAAGAGCGTCGCGGGGAGCGCGGGGCGCGGGGCCTGTGCGCTTCCGCGGGGCCCCGCCGCCCCACCACGCCCCCCTCCCCTCCAAACCAGCTCTCTGCAGGCCGGGTATTGCCCTCCACACGCCTGCGTAGGCAGCTGCGCACCTGTCCTTAGTCGCCTGGCGCGCCCGGCTCTCGGGCGCCTTGCACGACCCTTGCAAATGAAACCCCCTTGAGCAAGTCCCCGTGTCCCAGACAGTGGGGGGTTGGCGAGATCAGCTGGCTGCGCACCGGCGGGTCGAACGGCGTCCACCTGGGGGCCAGTGCATCGAGACGCGATCTGGGCGGGCCTGGCGGCAGCACATCGCTCGGCAGCCACTCCTCAACCCCTTCCGTGCCGCCGCCGACCGTCCCCACAGACGCGGACCACGGCACGCACCAACGCCAGGAAAGAAAGCCCGAAAACGCCAAGCCAGCCCACCGTCGAGACCAGGCCAGACCTCCGCTACCCGAGCCAGCGAGACGAGCCCCGCCGCGTCCCCTGTGCAATAGGTGGGTGTTTTCTTGCTCTAAAGCGGGCGCGGGAAAGCGTCAAACCCGGGATACGGCGCCTGTCGAATCCCGGTGCCACGCGGCCGTGGGCCCGCTGCGGCCGTCAGGGGCACCGCAGGGAGTTGCCGGAGCCTCCGGAGCGCGTCTTCCGCACGCGCGGCCCGCCCGCACGGGCCTCGGCGCGGGCACGCACCACCGCCGGCGGCACGCTTGCGCACCCGCTACGCGCGGCGTGCCGACGCCCAGCCCGCGCCGCCGCCGAGTGCCGACCCGCGCCGGACACCGCTCCCGCAGATCCCCGCACGGGGTGCGTGCCGCCGCCCGCCGCCGGCGCCCCAGGCGCGCATTCGCGCCGCGGGCGGGCCGCGCGCGGCCGCCGGCTCTCCAGGGCGCAGGCGTTGAGGGCGGCCCGGAGGTGGCGGTGGTGGCGGGCGCGGCCGCAGCCGTGGCGGGCGCCGCCCGAACCCCCTCTCCAGCCATGCTGGCAGTGCACGCTGCGCCCATCGCCGCCCTGCCAGGCGTGGGCGCCGGCGGCGCAGCCGCCGCCGCTGCCGCCGCCGCAAGCGGCGGCGCGCCGTGGCCCGCGCCCATGGGCGTACCAGCAGAGGCGCGCGGCAGCAGCAGCAGCGGCGGCGGCGGCGGCAGCGGTAGCACCGACAGCGGCGCCGCAGCCGCCGTCGCGGCGCAAGGCGCCGCAGCGGAGGGCACCCCCGCCGCCGCGCCGCCCGCCGGCCCCCCCGCCGCCGCCAAGCCGGCCGGCTACTCGGCGGCTTCCTATTGGGATTCGAGATACGCCGGCGACCGCCGCGGCGTGCGGTTCGACTGGTGCGCACCGCCGGCGCCCGCGGCGCGTCTGGAGCGCGGCGCGTGCAAACGCGCGGGCGCAGCTTGGCGTGCGCGCTGCACTCGCGTGCCCGGGCCCCGCGCCTTGAACCGCGGCCGACGACGCATCCCCGCACTCGCGGTGCGCCCCTGAAACAAGAAAAAACGCGCCCCCGCCCCGGCCGAAGGTTCTTCTCCTATGCAGCGCTGCGCCCGCTGCTGCGCCACTCCATGCCGCTGCCCGCGCTGCCGGCGCTGCACGTCGGCTGCGGCAACTCGGACCTCTCCGTAGGCCTGGGGGAGGACGGCACGCCGGTGCGCGCCTCGCGCCTCGGACGCGCGCGCTCGCCTCGGCGCTGTTTGGAAGGGGTTTTGCCGCGGCGGCGCGACGCAGTCGGGGCTGGGGGCGCTGCGCCGGTCCTCGCCGCAGGGGGCTCACACCACCCCGAGACCCGGCACGCACCCGCATGCGCCGTTTCGCGACCGCCCCCAACCAACAAAGCCACCCCTCCCCCGCCCTCCCAAACCATCCATCCAACCAACAATAGGTGGTCAACACTGACATAAGCCCCGTTGTCATCGACCACATGCGCGCCGACGCCGCGGGATGGCCCGACGGCCCCGCGCGCGCCAACTGCAGCTGGGAGGTGGCGGACTGCAGGGGCATGCCCCAGTACCAGGCGCGCGTTAGCTTTGGTTGTTTGTTTTGTTGTTTGTTTGGTTGTTTGTTTTGTTGTTTGTTTGCCTGCGTGTTTGGCTGGTTTAGTTGTCTGCTTTGCGTGCGGCCGTGCGCACGTCATGCGCGCGCTTGCCTGCTGGGCTGCGCGGCAAGCTCTCATCGCCCGCCCCAGCCCTTGAGCCCTTGGCTCGGCGGGGCTCCTTTCGCCCCCAACCCCACCACCGCTTGCGGCTGAGCAGACGCGTGCCGCGCAAATACATACTTCACCGCCGCAGGACGGATACTTTGGCACCGTCCTGGACAAGGGCACCCTGGACGCGGTGCTGTGCAGCGGCACCGGCCTCGGCGACGCGCGCGCCTATGTGTCAGAGTCCCACCGCCTTCTGGCCCCCGGCGGCGTGCTCCTGCTCATCAGCCTCGGCGCGCCCGACGCGCGGCTCAGCGTGCTGCGCGCGCTGCCGAGGCGGCGGCGGCCGTCGAGCGCCGACGCGGCGACCGCGCCGCCGCCGCTGTGGGGCGCCGCCGCGGGGGCGGGGGCGGGCGCGGAGGCGGGGCCGCCGGCGGGCTGGCCCTTTGCGCGCACCGGCCTCGCCGCCCACATCGCCGCCGCCCTGGAGACCGCCGCCGCGTCCGCCGCCGCCGCCGTCGCCGCCTCGTCGCGCCGCGACGTGCGGTGGGCGCGCGTGACGGTTTACATGCTGCCCAAGCCCAGCCTTTACCTACAGGGAGCGGCCGGCAGCAAGCCCGCCGCCGCCGCCGCCCCCTCTGCCGCCGCCGCCCCCGCCGGCGACGAGGACGAGCGGCCGCAGCCGCAGCCGCAGCCGCGGCGGTCCATCGGCAAGGACGAGCCCGTCGCGTGGCTGGGGCCTTTTGAGGTCGGCCCCGAGCTCGAGGCCGCGCTGTCTGCGCCGGGCTTCAACCCGGCAGAGTACTTTTACGCGTACGCCTGCTACAAGCCGGCGGCGCCGCCGGCGCCGCGCTCGCGCCGCGCATCCAACCTCGCATCTGCGTGGCCCGCCGCGGCCGCGGCGCCGCCGGCCGCCGCCGGCCCGCTGACGCCGCCGCCGCCGGCCGGCGCGGCGGCGGTCGCGGCGGCGGCGGCGGCCGCGGCGGCGCTCGGGGGCGGGGCGGCGCCGGCGATCCGGCGGACGTCCTCCACCGGCTGCGGCCTAACGCGCGCGGGCTCCGGCGGGTTTGGGCAGGGCCTCGTCCGCAGCTCTTCGTTCGACGGGCCGGCGCCGGCGCCGCAGGCGCAGGTCCTGCGGATCGATTGAGCCGGCGCGCCGCCGCGCGCCGCGGCGCCCGGCGCCTCGGGGGCGGTGGGCGCAGGCGCGCGCGCGGCCGGCAGCTGCGCGCGCGCGGCCGGCAAGCGCCCGCGGCCCGCTCCCGGGGGCGCCCCCCTTCCTGCCGGCCCATTTTGCCAATCAAAGGGACGGGTCCCGTCCTGCGGGGCTGCATCCCCGCCCCGCCTGCGCTCCCCCCCTCCCCCCAACACAAACACCCAGCCACCACCCGCACCAGCAGCCTGCGCGCCCCAGCACGCAGAGCGGCTTAGTAGTTTTGCGCCGCGCTTTTCCAAAACAAGGCAGCCGCCGCCGCGCTCTCAAGGGCTCCCGAAACACCCGCACGCACCCACGCCCCCGAAACACCCACGCGCGCGCGCGCGCCGCGCCGAGCGGCCACCTTTTGCAGGCCTCCGGCGCGCGCGCGGCGCACGGGCTCCCCCGCGCCCGCCCCCCTGCCTTTGGCGCCCGCGCCAAATCAGTTTACACAGTTTGTTTCCCCTCAGTCCAGCCCCTTGGGCCGCGCCTGCCGGCGGGCGCCGCTCCCAAGGCCGCCGACAGGCGACGGCGCTTTTGAAAGACCCAACTCCCGCCACTGGGAAGGCGCCGTCCGCCGGCCGCCGACGCGCGTTTGGATCGCTCTTCTGCATTGAGCCGCGCCGGCACCCTAATAGCGTCGCCCCCACGCCGCGGGGCGCGAGAGGAATAGCGGCAAGCCCGGGATGCGAGCGCGATCCCCGGCTTGCGCCGCGCGGCCCTCTAGCCGCCCCGCGCGCGCGCGCGCGCGTGTCTGTGTGTCTGGTGTTCCAATCCGTACGATGCGGTAGCAGCTTTTAGTCATAGCGCGCAGTTTCGCGGCCCCCATAGGCCCCAGCCCCGCCCCAACAGGGGCCCCCTGCACGCCCGGCGGCCGCGCCCGCCTGCCGGCCCTCCCGCCCGCCAACGCCCCCCGAACCCAGTCCAGCCCCCATTCAGTTGGCCCCAGCCCCCCCTCCCCCCCCCCAACACACACACTCGCACGCCGCCGCAGCCCTGCCATTTGGGCACGCCGGCACAGCGTTTGCGTTTGCGTGCTCCCTTCCCGTTTGCCGGCGCGCGCGCCGCATAGCTTTCGCGCCCGGCGGCGTGCCGTGTGCCGCCGCCGTCGGCGCCGTTCCAAAGCTATTCCCTTCACGTGTGTGCCGCCGGCTTGCATTGCAGTCGCTTGGGTTCGAATTTGGTGTGCAGCAGAGCGAGAGCCAGTTGCGCGAGGTTTCGCTTCATGCGTGTAATGATTCGTGGACTGAAGCGGCGGCAGCGCAGCGCGGTGAGCGGATAACGGGGCCCAGACGGGGCCGGCGGCTGGTGCCGCCGCAGGGGTGTGTCGGCGCGTCTAGCGGGTCTGCACCGGGAGCAGTCCCGACTCGATCGATCGCATCACGCAACCGAGCACCGGAGTCCCCCCCCAGCGAGCGGTCGCGGAATGGCGGACGACGCGCCGGGCAAAGAGCAGGCCGCGGAGGGAGAGGAGGAGCAGCAGCGGCCGCCGAAGCAAAAGGGGAAGGTGAGATGAGCGCGAATCCGGGGGCTGGAGGTCCCTCGACAGTGGCGCGCGGCGGCGGCGGCCGCGAGCGGCAGTGGTGCTGCAGCGGCCGCCGCGCGCGCCGCCACGGCCGGCGGCCGCCGCCCCAACCCCGCACGGCCGCTTGGCCTCGGCGCAGCTGCGAGAGCTTGGCCCCGCGCAGGCGCCAGGGCACCCGCGCCCATCAGCCCGGCAGCAGCAGCCGCGCGTGGCGGCCGCGCGCGGCGCGGCGCCGCCTGGCGGGCCCGCCAGCGCGCAGCCCCCCTCATGCCCCACCCCCTCCCCGCTAAAAAAACCCTGACCCTCAGCACAAGAAGGACAAGCCGTGGGACCACGAGGGCATCGACCACTGGAGCATAGAGCCCTTTACTAAGGATGACAACCCGGGCGGCCTGCTGGAGGAGTCGTCCTTTGCCACGCTGTTCCCCAAATACAGGGGTGAGGGGCGGGGGAGCGGCTTTGCAAAAGCGGGCGGGCGGCTTTTGGAAAGCAATGGGGCGGCTTTTGAAGCAGCTGGGCGGCTATTAATAAGCAAGTGCTGCCCAGCCCGCAAGCGTGTTCCGCCCCTTTGAGCCCCGAAAACACAACCTCCCCCAACCCCCCCCAACCCCCACCCCCAAACCCCCCAAACAAACAGAAAAGTACCTTCGGGAGGTGTGGCCGGCGGTCACGCGGGCGCTCAAGGAGGTGCGGGCGCGGCCGGGCGGCGCTGGGGCGCGGGGCGGAAAGGGGCGGCGGGGCCGGCGGCGTGCGTTCGCGTGCGCGGCAGTGGCCCCCAAAACGACTCAACGAGCTCGTAAGCACAGCACACAGCAAGCCGCAAACCGCACAACCGCAAACCGCACAACCGCAACCGCAAACTGCAACCGCAAACTGCAACCGCAAGCCGCAAACCGCACAACCGCAAACCGCACAACCGCAACCGCCCCCCCCTAAAGGTGGGCGTCGCCTGCGAGCTCAACCTGGTCGAGGGCTCCATGACTGTGCGCACCACGCGCAAGACGTGGGACCCCTACGCCATCATCAAGGCGCGCGACCTCATCAAACTGCTGGCGCGCAGCGTGCCGGCGCCGCAGGTGCGGGTTTCGCGGCTGGTTGGGGTGCTTTTGGTTTCGCTGCTTGCCTCTGCTTCCGCTGGCGCGCGGCACGCCGGCGCCGCAGGTGCAATTTTTCAGCTTTTTTTGGCTGCAGTGGTGTAGCCCTGTGCACCGGAGACCCCACCAAACCTCGCTCCCAACCCCCTGTCAACCCAAACTCCCCACCCCCGGCCAACCCAACCCAACCCCCCCCCCCACCCCCTAGGCCCTGAAAATCCTGCAGGACGACATGCAGTGCGACATTGTCAAAACGGCGGGCATGGTGGGCCGGGTCGGGGGCTTGGAGGGGCTTTGAGGGGGCCTGAGGGTGTTTTCTGGCAGAGCATTTGGGAGGCTGCTGAGCACCGATCGGTGTGGGACCGCGCCCGCCTCCCACCTTGACACACACACAAACGCCCCTCCCTCCCCCCTTTCTGGCCCCCCAGGTGCGCAGCAAGGAGAAGTTTGTGAAGCGGCGGCAGCGCCTGATCGGCCCCAACGGCTCCACCCTCAAGGCGCTGGAGCTGCTCACGGGCTGCTACATACTGGTGCAGGGTGAGGGGCGCGCGCGCACGCGCACGCGCGGCGCCGCCTGCCATCACATTGGCGCCGCACACGCATGCGCACATGCACCCATATGCGCGCACACACACACGCGCGCGCTTGCCGCGTGCCCTCACAAATGCGGCCAGTCCCCGCCTCCACCCTCTCTTGCACGTGCACACGCACACGAACACAAACACACTCACACCACCCAAACGCCCCGCGCTCCCGCAGGCAACACGGTGGCCGTGATGGGTCCCTTCAAGGGCCTCAAGGTGGCGCGGCGCGTGATAGAGGACGCCATGCGCAACATCCACCCCGTTTACCACGTAAAGGTGCGGCTCGCATGCAAACAGCACGCATGCAAACCATCGTTGCATGCAGTCGGCCGCATGCAGACCGCCCGCATGCAGCTGCCATGCAATCGGCTGCGAGCAATCGCCTGCATGCACCTGCCCGCATGCAACATGCCTGCATGCAACCGGCTCCATGCAGTTGCCTGTGGCACGATTCTGCCCGACCCCCGAACCCCCCCCCCCACACACACAAACCCCTACAACACACCCCTGAACCCCCTCCCAAAGGCGCTGATGATCAAGCGGGAGCTGGCAAAGGACCCTGCCATGGCAGAAGAAAACTGGGACAGGTGGGACGGGAGCACAGGGCGGGGGCCGCGGGTCGCCTCGTTTCGAGCGCCGTCGTGAAGCCCTGCACACGCGCTGCCGACCGGCCCAACTCGCCCACGCCGAACACAAATGAAAAAGAACACCACTAAACACCCCACCACCGCCCCAGGTTCCTGCCCAAGTTCAAGAAGCGCAACGTGCCGCGCCGCAAGCCTCACGTGGTGCGGGAGAAGAAGGCCTACACGCCCTTCCCGCCCCCGCAGCAGCCCTCCAAGGTGGACCTGCAGCTGGAGAGCGGGGAGTACTTCCTGTCAGAGGCGGCGCGCGAGGCGCGGCGGCGCGCGGCGAGGGACGAGAAGCAGCGGGGCAAGGGGGAGGAGGCCAAGCGGCGGAGGGAGGAGGCTTTCGTCGCGCCAAAGGTGGGGTGGGGGGGGCGCGATCGGGGGTGGAGTTGGGCAGTGGGGCGCCGTTGTGGCGGGGCGCGAGCTGTGCGGCGGAGGGGGGTTGTGGCATCGGTCGTGCGGCCGGCCCCCGAGGCGCTGCCACTAAGTGTCGCCCCCCCCCTGCGCTCTGCGCGCTGCTCGACAGGAGAAGAAGCTGGCGGCAGACGGCAAGGGCGAGCAGCAGCAGCAGCAGCAGCAGCAGCAGGGGGGCGGCGGCGACGACGTCCAGGCGCTTGCGGCCTCTCTAAAGAGCAAGGCCAAGGCCCGCAACGCGGCGGCGGCGACGGCGGCGACGGCGCAGCAGGGCGCGGCGCGCGGCGACGCCGCGGCGGCGTTCCTGACGCCCGCGGCGCGCGCGGCGGTGGAGCGGGAGGGCGGCGGCGGCGAGGGGCGGAAGGACAAGAAGGAGAAGAGCAAGCGCAAGGCGGCGGAGGCTGGTGGGGACGCGGCGGCGGGCGGCAGCAGCAAGAAGAAAAAGAAGCGGCGGGAGGGCGACTCGGACTGAGGAGCCTGCCAGGGTAAAAAAGAGAGCACGGGTTGCGTGGGGCAGGCCGTGGGCGTTGCAACTTGAACAGGCGGCTGGCGGCAGCTGCGCGGGACCTGCGCGGGACGACGCCGCATGCGTCACGCAGTCTAGGTAGACGGTTTGTTGTCGTGCCAACAAGACTCCAGTCCGCCCGCCTCCTGCAGTTCGCGTCCGCGCGGTTCTTCTCGCCGCGTCAGATCGGCCCCGCCCGCGCTCAAACAGCATGCAGGGCACTCGCGTAGCAGCCTGCGCCCTCTTCCTCGCGACAGCGGGTAGGTCACGGCCGACGCGCCAGCCAACACCTGGTTTGACCGCTACTTGACCGGTCAAGCGCAACTGCGCCGCGCTGCCGCGCCCGCCGCACCGCAGGCCTTGCGCGCGCACTCGACCTGTCCGCGGTCACCAATGCCACGCTCGACCTGCCGCCCGACGTCACCACCGATTGGCTGGTGACGCACCTGGATGCAGTCGCCGGCATCGGGGGCGCGATCGTCGCCGTGGGGGTGGCGGCGATCGCGCTGCTGGTGCTGTTCTGCGGCGGCGCGGCGCCATCCTCTGGGTGCGTTTCTAGTGCTGTGCAGTCACGCGCTGGCGCATGCGGGGTCAGTGCATGCGGGGGTGAGGCGTTGCGGATCATGTGTTGCATGCATCCTCGTCTGAAAAAAAACACCCCAAAAAACCCTATTCGCGGGCTTGCCAGCAGCAGCGCGCCCGTGAGCGTGCACGTCACGCCCTCGGCGACACCGACAACGCAGACGGCCCCGGCGCCAAGGCGGCGGGTGAGTTTGGCGCGCATGCAGCGGTCAATCGGTTCATGGCTGGGTCGGCGCCCGACAGCGCCGGCAGCAAGCACTGACTGGTGTTGACTGTGCGTGCCGCGCCGCGCCTACGCAGGGCCGCCAGACGCAGTTCATCGCCGGCTGAGCGCATTCAAGCTATTCTGTGCTCCCTGCCTTGCAGTAACTGCGTCATCCCTGCCGACGCATGGCAAACGCGCAGATCAGTGCAGCGCTCCCGGGCGCCTGCGCAGCTGCCGCCAGATAAAGCCAGCTGTGCTGCGGTTGTGCGGGTCCATCTGTGGGGTCAGTGCGGTCTGCGGTCAGCGGCGTTTGACTTCGAGCGCCCCGCTGCTGGGGGGGGGGGCCCACCACACCAGCAAGGGATGGGCGCACAATGAGCTCGCGCCAGCCGCATCCCCGTGGCAATGGCGCCCGTTGCCCAACGCTTCCCTCTCACGCACTTTGCCGCGCCGGCCTGGGCAGTCGGCCGCCGGCGGACTGCGACGGGCCCCGGTGGCGGCCGCCCCGTCCCGATCGGATCAAACCATTTTTGGCTGTCCGATGCGCCGGGTTTGCGGGGAGGCAGCGGCCGCGGCCGGGTGCTCCCGCCCGCCGGGTGCGGTGCCGGGGCAGGAACGCGAGGTACGAGCGGGGTCAAGTGCCCGAGACCGGCCTGTCTCGCCCAGTCTTCGATCAACTAGACCAATACATTGCCTGGATCACGCGCTCGCGGCGAAAAGCGCGTTCAGACCCGCGTGCGCGCTGGCGGCCCTCCCACGGCCCAGCGAGAACGGCGCCGGACCCCGCCATTGCCTTCAGAGCATAGCGGATAATCGCGAGCAGCAGCGGCGGCAGCGGAGGCGCCTGCCGCAGCGCCGCGCGCGAGGCCACCCACGTCCGCGCGCAGCCGCTCCCACGCCGCCATGGCGACGGCCGCCGGGGCGGCGCAGCTCGCGGGGCGCGCGCTCCTGGGGCTCGGCCACCTCGCGCATGGCGACGAGGCCGATCATGCGGGGGATCACGAGCTGGCAGGCCTTGACGGCTCCCACAGCAGCAGGTGCGCGGCGGCGGCGCAGCGCCGCGCGCCGCAGGCAACGCCCGCCGACGCCGCCGCCCGCCCGCGCCCGCGCCCCTGCCCGCGTTGGGCCGTCGATGCCGCGCCCTGCCCTCCCAAACCAATGCCCTCTCCTCCCAAACCACCACCCCTTCCCTAGCAGCACCCTGGACCTCAGAGTTATAGCGATCTTTGCCATCGCCGCCGGCGCGCTGCTCTGCGGCCTGCCGCCGCTCTTCCTGGGCGCGTTCCAGAGCCCCGACACGCCGGTGGCCCGGATATCCCGCGCCTTCGCCGGCGGCATCATCCTGGCGCTCGCGCTGGTGCGCGCCCTGGCCTGGCCTTTGGCTGGGGATCTGGCCGGCCGGCCGCCGCGCCCGTCCAGCGCGCGCGCGCCGCAGCAGCGCCGGGGGCGCGGAAAGCGGCCCCACAAGGCAGCGCAGCCGACGCCCCGCCCGCAAAAACACGCCCCCCCCCCAAAAAAAACCAGGTCCACATCATTCCGGAGGCGGTTATGGAGCTGAACGACGTGGCGGACTTCCCAATCGGCGGCGTGTCTGTGCTTTTCGGCATCGTGGCGCTCGTCGTGACTGACAGCACGCTCACAGCGCTGTGGGCGCCGCAGGTTCGCGCTGCTCGCTGCGCTGCACGCCGCGCGCCGTGCGGGGGAGCGTGCAGGGGGCCAAGGGGGCGGGGGGGGGCACCCCGAGCCAAACAAGCCCTGGCCCCCTGGCCCCGCTGCATGCTGCGAACACCCATTTACCCCCGCCGCAACGCGCGCCCCCCCCCCCAATCCACCCAAACCCAGGAGTACAAAGACCAGCTCCGCGCCGCCGAGGGCAAGCCCGTGTCGCGCCGCAAAATCGGCGCCTGCAGCCACTCCCACGCCCAGCCGGCGCAGCGCCGCCAGCCCAAGGGCCGCGCGCGCGCCGCCTCGGAGGACGACGTGGCGGCGTCCAAGGACGTCGAGGCGCCGCCCCACGTCCACGGCGGCGACGGCCACGGCCACGCCCACGACCACGGGCACGGCCACGGCCACGGCCACGGGCACGGCCACGGCCACGGCCACGCGCACCGCCGCCACTCGGACGACGGCAGCGCCAGCGGCAGCCTCGACGGCGGCGCCGCGGCCGCCGCGGACCTCGCGGCCGCCGCGGCGCCCGCGCCGCACACGCACTCGTGCACGAGCGCGCTGTCTGCGCAGCGCTGGGCCGACCTGGGCGGCGCGATCGGGGGCGTGCGGCAGCGGGTGACGGCTTACACTATGGAGCTCGGCTGCTGCTTCCACAGCGTCATCATCGGCGTCGGCGTGGGCGTCATCACGGGGGACCGGCAGCTGGTCATCGTGCTGCTGGTGAGTTTGGGGGGTGGCCGCGCCTGCCAGCGCCTCTGGTGGCTTGGTTTAAACCGCGCGTCGCTGCCTGGCCCCACGCCATCAGCGCGCGCGCACCCCGCTTGCTGTGCTTCCGCGGATGGCGTGTTTTGGGGTTGCGGAGGGGTTTCGGCGGCGGCTCGGGGGTCGCAACTTGCGAAAGCGGCCCGCGTGAGCGAGCGCATCGACTCCGCGCGCGCCGCCACCGGCCTCAACGCCCCCCCACCCCCCAGCAACATCTACGCCGAGGGGACGGTGGACGCCGCGCTGTTCCTGCACCAGCGGGTAAAGGCGGGGGAGGCCAAGCGCGTGTACAACATGGTAGACGTGCTCAGGGCGGGCGCGATGCGGTGAAGCTTCACCCCATAACGGGAGAGCAGGGGGCGCGCGCGGAGCGGGGAGCGAGGGCCGGCGGGCCCGTCCCCTTTCCCGCGGCCGCATCGAACCGCGGCGGCCGCGTGCGCTCGCCGGATGTAACCCCCAAACTGCCGAGGGGCGATCGACCGTAGGCGCGCGGGGTGTAGGGCGTGCGCTGGCCGCGGGCGGGCGGTCAGCGACAGCGACGCGACACGCGTGGGGCGCCTGCGTGCCGGTGCGGGCAGGATCCCAGCAGCGCAGCCAAGTGCGGGGGCGCGCATCGATTTTGCGACCAGAATCGATTCATCGTGTGTTTTCCCGACCCGCGAGGCGTTCCGCGTCGGTCGTCGCGCGTCAACCGTGTAGTTTTGGCGCGCTCGCGGGCTTGCTTGGGACCACAGACACGGTCAAATAGATGCAGAGCTGCCATAAAATGCGTCGCGCGGGTCTCATCGAGCATCCTGCAGCGCTGCAGCGGCAGCGCGAGCAGGGCGTGAAGCTGCTGCCCGCAAGGGGCACCTTCGGGTTCAGGATCCCTCGCCCCCGATCGCTTCAATCCTTGAACGGCCTTCACACACCCCGTGCACCCCTCAGATCCGTCGCTCGTGGCTGAAGACCGCAACTCGCGGCTAGCCCGTCCGTCCAAGGCGAGGAGCAGGGTGGGGGCGCCATGAATCGGGAATCCTGGAGCCCATCGTGCCTTTTGGCTGTCTTCCTGGCGCTGCTGCTGAGCGCGCCCACAGGTGCTGGTCAGACTGCGCGTAAAGTGCCGGCCTCGCAGCAGTTACCCAGCGTATGCGAGTTGCTGGCTGCATTTAGAACGCGTATCACCGGCGTTCGGGGGCCCCAACCCAGGGGGCACGACGTTCAAGTCGGGCTCGCCCAGCCGGGCCCTCGCAGCCTGGACGGCCTCGGATCCACCTCGTTGCGCGTACGGGCAATAGGGCCTGGATCGCGAACCGCCTGGACGCCGCTCACCCCCGCCTCCCCCCGCCCCGCCCCACCCCACCCCGCCGCCCCCGCAGCGCGCGCCGCCATGGGCGCCGGCGAGTGCCTCTCCCGCCTCGCCGACGCGGCCGACAGCTGCAGCAGCAGCCTCAACGACGCGATCAAGATCGCGTACGGGCGGCTGGACAAGCTGCTCGCCACGCGGGGCAGCAGCGCGTTCCGCGCCGACGAGCAGCGGTTCTTCGCGCTGGCGGTGAGGGGCGCGGCGGGGCGCGGCGCGATCCTTCCAGGGCGCTGGGTGATGAGGGCGCGCTGCGCAAAGCAGTGGCAGCCTGTGTCAAATGTGGGCATGCCGGCAGCAATGCGGCGGCAGTGTGTTGCGTGGCGCCCAAGCATGTTGATGCGCAACACCCCAATCCCTTCCTTTTCCCTCCCCCCCAGGTCGGCTACTCCCAGAGCGCCGTGAAGCCGCCCGGAAGCTGCTGCTCCGCCGCCGCCGCGGTCTTCGCCAAGCAGTTCCAGTCCGAGTGCGCCTGCCTCGACGACGTGTCCCGCCACACCCGCTTCATCGACCGGGAGCTCTTTGACTTTTTCTACCTCTTCCTCAAGTCGAGCTGCGGCTACACAGACGACGCGGCAACCAAATGGAGCTCCTGCGGCGTCACCGAGGCGGGGTTTGTGGAGCGCGCCGCGTCGTCGGTGTTTTCTGCCAAGGAGACCCTGCTGGGAGAAGGCGGCCCCGGCGCTGTGGCCAGCTCGGCGGCGGCCTCGGCCGCGGCCTCGCTCGGCCGGCGGCTCAAGTGGGTCGACTTCAGCCCGGTCGAGGAGTGGGCCAAGAGGACGATCGACGACAAGGGCGGGCTCCTCGCGTCGGCGCCGGCGCCGGCGCCGCAGTGCAGCGCGTGAGTGGCGGCGGCGCGGCGCGCGGGGCTTTGGGCGGGGCGGCCCGGCTGCTGACGCTGCTGCTGCTGCTGCTTTGGGGCTGCCGTCCCAGCTCAAGTGCGACGGGCGGCACCGCAGGCCGCCCATGCTTTCCCCCGACCGGCCCTCAACTCACCCCCCGCTCGCAACAACCGCGCCACCCCCCCCCCCTCCGCAGCCGGGACGGCGCCACGCCGGTGGCGCAGAACACCGCGTCTGCGCCGTTCTACTTCCTATGCCCCGCCAGCGCCGGCACCTGCGTCGACGGCCAGTGCGCCTTCGGCCGCACCGCCGCCGTCGGCAAGGGCGAGTGGGCGAGCTGCGCGCCGCTGTCAAACTGCGGCGGCGGGAAGGGCGCCGCCGACGGCGGCAGCGGGTGCTTCCCGGCGCGCGCGACGGTGCAGCTGCCGGGCGGCCGGACCAAGCGCATGGAGGAGCTGAGGGTCGGAGACCGGGTGCTCGCGCTCGCCTCGGACGGCACCCTCAAGTACGAGGACGTCTACTTTTTCGGTCACCGCGACGCCGCCTCGGACGCCGCGTTCGTCCGCCTCGGACTCGACGGCGGCGCGGCCCTCGAGCTCACGCCCGACCACTTTGTGCCGGTGCTGCGCGCCGGCGCGGCGGCGCCCGCCTCGGGCGGCGTGGCCGAGGCGATGCGGGGCGCGCGCATGACGTACGCCCGTGACGTGAAGCCCGGTGACACCCTCCTGGTTACGGCCGGCCCCGGGGCGCTGCGCGCCGCGGCGGTCCGCTCCGCCTCGGCCGTCGCGCGGCGCGGGCTGTTCAACCCCTACACCCTCGGCGGCACCATCGTCGTCGACGGCGTCCTCGCCTCGGCCCACAGCGGCTGGCTCGTTGACGGCGCTGCCGCGGCGCTCGGCGCGTCGCACGCGCTGCCCGCGTTTTTCCAGGGGCTGTTCGCGCCGCTGCGGCTGCTGTACGCCGCCGTCGGGCCCGAGGCCATGCAGGCGTTTGGGGACGCGCTCGCCTCGGCCGCGCTGCGGCTCGAGGCGGCGCTGCTCGCGCGGCCGCTGGCGCCCGCGTCGGCGGCGCCCACTGCGGCCGCCGCGCTCGCTGCGGCGCTCGGCGGCGCCGCGGCGGTGTTGAAGCGGCGCCGCGCCGCGCAGCACTCCGCGTGAGCGCCGCCGCCGCTGCCGCTGCCGCCGCTGCTGCCGCTGCTGCGCGTCGGCCGCCACCTTGGCGGGGGCACAGATGCCCCCGCAATGCGCCTGACCGCGAGTCCTGGCTGCCCCCCATTGCCTTTCGTTGTGTTGAGGCATCTCAGGACCCCGCCCGGACTTTTTGCCAGACCGCCCAAGGCAAGGGGGCGCGCAATCCGCCCGCCGCCCCCACCGCGCCCGGCCACTGCGTCGTCGTATCCGTTTCGTGTGCGGCGCCCCGGGAAGCTGCAAAGCACGCCCGGAGGCCTGCCACCCCCCGTGTCCCCTCATTTTTGGCACCCGCCCCTGTGTCATTGCATAGCACATAGATTGCATAGCTCAGGCAAAACAGCAAGGGATAAAGGGTGTGCGCGTGTGCGTGTTTTTTGTTGCCCCTCCGCATGCATTGGCTGGCTGCATTTGGGGGCGGCAGGTGCCAAACCCCGTGCAGGCCGGCGCGCCGCCTGCACCGCCGCAGTGCAGTGTGGCGCGCCGAGCGCCGGGGCTGCTGCGCCCCGCCCTTTGCCAACGCGCGGAGTTATGGGTTCTGTTATTGCGTTTTGGGGACCTTCGTGCTGTGGGCCAGCCTGCCCCCCATCAAGGTCCGGCGAGAGTCCAAGCAAACTTTCATTCCCAGGCCCTCTGCCCGCCCACGCGCGCGATCAGAATCGCTGCCTGGCGCCCTCGCGCCGCGCACTGCGCCGCGCCGTGCGGCCGTTCCTTCTTCTTGAGGCCGACCCGACCCTTTTCGTTCGCTTTCTCCCCTGTACTCTCTTTCTTTTCTTCGATTGGGGCGGGGCCTGATTGCGCGCCCCCTCCCGGAGCGGGGGGCTTGATGCCGCCCGCCTCCATTCTCTCTCGAACGCGCCCAGCGCGCGCGCATTCGGAGCGCAGCGCGAGCACACGCGACCGAACGCAGCATCGAGGTTTCTCCAAGGGATTTCCCACCAGAACAGATCAGAACAGAACAAAACTCCCCCCACCGGGCGCCTGCCTCGCGCAACGCCTCACACACTTGTACGTTTTGTCGCTCGCGCCGCTGCCGCCGGCGGCGAGAGCCCCCTCGCGCCGCGGGGCGGGCCCGCCCAAACGGCGGCCCGCCCAAACGGCGGCCCGCCCAAACGGCGGCCCGCCCAAACGGCGGCCCGCCCAAACGGCGGCCCGCCCAAACGGCGGCCCGCCCAAACGGCGGCCCGCCCAAACGGCGGCCCGCCCAAACGGCGGCCCGCCCAAACGGCGGCCCGCCCAAACGGCGGCCCGCCCAAACGGCGGCCCGCCCGGCCCGGCAGCGTCGGGCTTGCGCGCTCGACGGCGCGAGCCGAGCCGCACAACAGCTGAATCGTGGCGGCTCCCCAGCCGCGTGCCGCGGCCCAGAAGCGCAGCGGTGCGTGCAAAACACGCGCCCTCGTGTCAACGCACTCACCAGGAAGATACTGCACCACACCACACCCTTCCTCCAAGGCCCGGTTGCATGCTGCACACCCTCTCTCCGTTGCTTTGTGCCGTTTTCCCGGTGCCTAGTGTTGGCTGTAACCCGTAACCAACCGCCTCTGTCATCTGCCAGATCGCGACCCGCGGATTACAGCAGCTCCTCCGCAGCCGAGGCGGCTTCCTCTTCCGCAACCGCCCGCAGCGCGACCGGCCGCAGCAGCGCGCGCAGCCGCCGCTCCGCCTGCGACATCGGCGCCTTGCGCCGCGCGCCGCCGCCGCCGCTTGCGGCGCCGCCGCCGCCGCCGCCGCCGCCGCCTCGGCGCTTTGTGATGAGGGCCAGAAGGTCCGGGTCGTTCAAAACCGCCTCGGAAACCTCCAGGCCCCCGCCGCCGTCGCTTCCGTCGCCGCCGCCGCCGGCAACCCCTGCTCCGCCGCCTGCTGCTGCCGCCGCCGCGGCCGCTCCACCTCCGCCGCCGCCGCCGCCGCGCGCCTCTGCGAGCTCTGCCGCCAGCTGCCTCAGCTGCTGCATGTCGACGGAGCCTTCCAGCAGCGTCACCACCTCTGCCAGCGCGCCGCCGTCGGCGGCGGCGAGGGACTCGATCCAGCGCTCCACGCGCACGGCGGCGTCGGCGTCGATGAACAGCGACGCGCTGGCCTGCGCCAGGCGCACCGCGTCCTGCGGTTGGTTTTTTGGGGGGGTGGAGGTTTTGAAGAGTGATGTTGGGCTGGGGCTGTTGCGTGTGCTTTGGGGCAAACCCCCAATAGGTGCTCCCGCCCCTCGCATGTGCGCCCATGCAGCACAAGCGCGGGGCGCGACACCGCAGCACCCGTGCCATCAGCCGCCGGCTCTCGCCGCGCTGCGCCGTCGCGGGCGCGGCCCCTTCCCCCACTAGCCGCCTCCACCACAACACACCAACCCTCACCGCCAGCTTGCGCAGCGTGCCCTCGCTCGCCCCGTCCCTAATCAGCTGCGACGCCCGGTTCTCGTGCCGCTTGCGCCCCTGGTTGTTCCTCGGCAGCCGGGCGGCCAGCGCGATCTCCTGCAGCTGCTCCTGGGTCAGCAAGTGGGACACCGCCGCCAGCTGCTTTTGGGACATGCCCACAAGGCCTTTGACTACGGATGACAGCTCAGCAGACTCCTTCGAATGCGGGGGGGTTTGCGGGGGGTGCGGGGTGCATTTGGCGGCGCAGGGGGCGGGTGTGCGGCGGCGTGCATGGGGCCTGGTTCAAGGCGGCTGCGGAGTCGCCGGCGGCGCGCAGCCGCGCGGTGCACGCACCTGCTTCTCGCGCGTGCGGTTGCGGCGCTCGCCCACGGCGCGCTGGCGGCCGGCATCGGCAAAGCTGTAGGAGGGCGACTCGCCGTCGCCGTCGCCATTGCCGCGGGCGGCTGCGCGGGGCGCGGCGCGCTGCGCGGGGGCGGGGGCGGCCGCCGCGGGCGCCGCCGCCCGCGGGGAGGGCGCCGCAGTGCGCCGCGGTGCCCGGCACGGCGCGGTCGGATGCGGTGCAAAGGCCGCACTGCTTTGCCGCTGCAATGAGGCCAGCATCTTCGCGGCAGAGCGCCCTGTTGGCCGCAGAGGCAGCTGCGCCCGAATCGTGCTTCCTTCTTGCGTACCCTCTTCTATTCAGCGGCCGAGCAATGGAATGAAAACAAACTACCGCAACGTTTCGTGCGGCACACTGAAACTGTGGGCCCCCGGCACCGCGCCGCTTCTGCGCCGCCCGCCGCCCGCCGCCCGCCGCCCATCGACCGCCCAGACCGCGAACCCAATGCACCTGCACGTGCTCGGCGCGGGCTCCATCGGCTGCCTGTTCGCCCACCACATCGCCCGCGCGGGCTGGCCGGTGACGCTGCTGCTGCGGCGCGGCGCGCTCGACGCGTTCGATGCGGGCGGGCGGCGCGTGCGCTGCGGCGGGGCTGAGGCGGAGTGCGGTGCAGAGGCGGTGGCGACCGCAGTGGCGGCGGCGCCGCCGCAGCACGCAGCGCAGCATCAGGGGCCGATCCTAAACCTGCTGGTCACAACCAAGGCGCGCGCCTCGAGCGGGGCTGCCGTTCTTTGCGATGGCAGGCGCGCGGCGCAGCACGCAGCGCGCAGCGCGCAGCACTGAGCGCGGTGTTCCCGCACAGCAGGCACCAGCTGCGCGCCTTGAAGCAGTTGCGCCTGCCATCCCCCCCCGCGCAACACCAGGCCGCCCAGACCGCCGCCGCGCTCGCGAGCGTCGCGCCGCGGCTGACGAGCGAATCCGTTGTGCTGCTGCTGCAGAACGGCGTGCTGGCGGTCCACGAGCAGCTGCTCGGCAGCTTCCCGGACCCCTCGGCCCGCCCCCAATTCCTGCTGGGCTCGACCACCCACGGCGCGTGGCGGCGCGGGCCGTTTGATGTGGTGTGGGCGGGGCAGGGCGCGGCCGTGTTTGGCCGCCCCCTCCTGGCCGGCGGCGGCGGCGATGGCAGCGGCGGCAGCGACGGGGCGGCGGCGGGGGCGCCGGCGGCGGCGGCGGCGGCGGGGGCGGATGCGGGCGGCGCCGAGCCGAGCCGAGTCAGCGAGGTCCTCTCTGCGCTGGCAGACCCCAAGCTCGCGGCGCTGCGCATCGACGCGCGGCTGACGCCAGAGGCGCTGCACGAGCAGGTAGGCGCTCGCAGGGATCGGGGCCCGCCTCGGCAGCGGTGAGCTGAAACAGCAGCGGCGACTCTGATTGCCGTCCAAGGCATCGCGCCGCATTGCACGCCGCGTCCCTGTGTGTCTGCTCCCCGCCACTGGAAAAGCTCACGCTCGCGCCAACCCCGCCCCCGGTCCCTCGCGCGCAGCTGGTCTCCAAGCTGCTGGTCAACGTCGCGGTCAACCCTTTGACCGCGCTGCTGCACTGCCGCAACGGCGGCCTGCAGACCGAGCCGGCGCGGGCCCTGATGCGGCAACTCCTCTCGGAGGCGGCCGCGGCCCTGGGTTTGGCACCGCCTAGCAGCAGCGGGCTGGGCAGCAGCAGCAGCAGCGGCAGCAGCAGCAGCGGCGGCGGCGGCGGCGGCGGCGGCGGTGCGGGCCCGGATCTGTTGGCCAGGGTGGAGGCGGTTTTGGCGGCCACCTCGATCAACCACAACTCCATGCTGCAGGACGTGGTCAGGGGCGGGGCCACAGAGATAGACTACCTCAACGGGTGGGGACGGGTTGGGTTTTAGGGTGTTAGGGTCGGGCGCAGCTGTCGTGCCTGGGCGTGCCGCCTAGGTTGTGTGCTTCGGTGTGTGCAATGCATGCGGCTATGCCGAACGGCGAGGGCTCGCGCCTGGGCTTCGGGGGGTCGCGCCCCCACCATGCATGCACGCCATGCATGCGCACAAGGCAAGCCATGCACGCGCGGCGTCGGTTCGAAAGCCTCGGTCTCGCCCCCCCGCAGGTATGTCGTCGCCTGCGCCGCCGCGCGCGGCGTGCCCGCGCCGCTGAACGAGGCGCTCGTGCGGCTCATACGCGCGCGCGAGGCGGTGCCGCCGGAGCTGCGGGTGCACGAGGAGCTGCGGTGACGGGACCGCCGGCCCGGCCGCCCAGCGGCGCGCTGGCGACGGGCGACGGTGCAGGCACTCCCGGTGCGGGGCGCGCGGCCTGCGCGCGGCTTATGTTGCCCCCCGCATCACAATTGCGCAATTGTAATGCCCGAGAGCGTTTACAAGTGGCCAACTCACGAAAAGCGGCGGAGCCCAGCGCGCGTTTTCAAGGAGATCCACCCACGCGCGCCCAAAATGCGCGGCTCCTTCACCCAGCGCGGCGGTTCCCGGCGTGGCGCGAGCAATGCGCCCTCCTGCACCGCGCTGCCGCGGGTGGGGTCCGAGCAGCGGCCCGGCGCGTGCGGCGCGGCGGTGCAGCAGCTGCAGGAGCACGCGCTCACTCTACCACGCGCGGGGGAGCCGTGCGGCCGCGCCGCGTCGCTGATCGCGCACGCGGGGCCGCCGGGCAGCACCGCCGTGCAAAGCGACCTGCTGGGTGAGCCCGCATGGGGGGGCACGGTCGCGTCTCGGCGCGTGGCGCACGGCACGGCTCGCCGCGCGCACTGCTCCTGCCCGCAGGCGCCGTTTTGCCGTGCCCCGACCGCTGATGGCCATGCGCCCTCGCTGCGCCGCCTGCCGATGGCCGCCTTACCGCACCGCACCGCCCGCCACCCCCCAGACTTCATATGCGCTGGCCCCCTGCTGGATGCCTGCGGCCTGGCCCCCGACGCGGTGGCCGCCGACTTTGCTGCCTGGGAGCGGCTGGGCCGGCGGATGGCGCAGCAGCTGGGGTTTGACCACGACGGCATGGATGACACCCAGCGGTGCGCGCCGCGGCGTACGGGGCTGCAACTGGGGTTGCAGGGACGGCGTTTTTATTCAAACTTGCGCAAGCACTGCGCCCCGCGCGGCGCGGCGTCGACAGCTGCGGCAGCGGCGCGCCAAACCGCGGACGCGAGCCGCGCAAAGGGCTGGTGACTAAATCGTTGAGCACGCCAACACAAAGGCAACGCGACAACCACCACGCAAAACCAACGCCGAAACCCAACCTGCCAGGCTGCGCGTGTACCATTACTACCTGCCCGTCTACTTTTGGGTGGACGCCCAGATGCGGCAGCACAAGCAGCGGCACGCGGGCGCGGGCAGCGCGCCGCCGCTCGTGGTGCGTCGCGCGCGCCGAGGGGCTCGCCGCCGGCCGGCGGCTGGGCATTGCGTTGCGTCCCGGCCGCGGCCCCTACCCTGCACGCTGCACGCTGCGCCACCGCTGTCCTTGCTTTTGCAAACACGCAGAAACTTGCTCTCCGCTTCCCCTCCCTTGCCGGCCCGCCCCCCCTCCCCCCTCCCACTCTCTCCCCGACCCCCCCCCAAACAACCCACCGACACCCCCACAGCTGGGCATCAGCGCGCCCCAGGGCTGCGGCAAGTCAACCCTCGTGGAGCAGCTCGAGCAGCTCTTTTCCTGGCTCGGCGTGCGCGCCGCCTCGGTCTCAATCGACGATTTCTACCTGACACGCGCGGATCAGGCGGCCCTCGCGGCGGCCGAGCCGGGCAACCGGCTGCTGCAGCTGCGGGGCAACGCGGGCAGCCACGACCTGGGGCTGGGGGAGCGCACGCTCGGCGCGCTGCGCGGGCTGACGGCGGCGGGGCGCACGGCTGCGGTGCCGCGGTACGACAAGTCGGCGTTTGGGGGGCTGGGGGACCGCGCCGACGAGGCGACGTGGCCCGTCGTGGAAGGTGCGCGGGCGCTGTGCGCTTGCGGGCGCATGGCGGGGTTGCATGGGGGCGTGCGACTTTGCGGGTACATCCAGCAGAGGGGGGCACTGCGGCTGCCAGTTTTGGCCCTCGCCAAGCCCTGACCGTGCAGGCAAATAAGCCCGCAGCTGCGCGACGCCGCACGGCCCCTCTGCTCCCCCCTCACCCCTCCCCCGCCCCCCACCCCGAAACCGACCCCCCGCCCCGAAACCGCCCCCCGGCCAGGCCCCCTGGACGTGGTCCTGTTTGAGGGCTGGATGCTGGGCTTCGCGCCCGTCCCGCCCGCCGCCGCCGCCGCCGTCGAGCCGGCGTTGACCAAAGTCAACGACGCGCTGGCGGCGTACAAGGAGGCCTGGGACTCTGCGGTTGACTCGTGGCTGGTCATCCGGATCGGGGACCCTCAGGTGCGCGCTCTTTTGCGCTGAGTGGGGGTTGGTCCCTGCGATTTTCCGGGGCCCACGCGCGCGGCCAGCTTTGAGCTGCTTTGCGAGCAAGCAGCAAGGGCCGAAACGCCGCGCGCGCGCGTGCCCTCCCCCCCCCAGTGGGTCTTCGGCTGGCGGCTGCAGGCGGAGCAGCGCATGCGCGCCGCCGGCAAGGCCGGCATGAGCGACGAGCAGATTGCGGACTTTGTGTCCCGCTACATCCCCGCCTACCAAGCCTACCTGCCGGCGCTCTACGCGCGCGGCCCCACCACCGCGGCCGCGGGGCGCACGCTCACGATCGAGGTCGACGCGGCGCGCGCGCCGGTGGCCGACCAGCCCGCGCCGGTGCTGTGAGGGCGGCGCGGGAGGGGCGCGCGCTCGTTTGCGGGGCGCGTGTGTGTGTGCGCGTGCGCGCGCTCGACGCAAGCCCTGCGGGCGTGCGCGCGCGCGGCGCAGCGGCGGTGGCGCGGCTTTGAAAGCTCGGCCGCAGCCGCTTTGAAGGCGCCGCTTGTATGCAACCGCGCGGCGGTTTGTGAGGTGTTGCTGCGCTTTGCGGCCCAATCGGGGCTGGCGTCTGCGGGGCTGAACAGCGCCCCTGTCGCTGTATTCTGTTGTGGCCGCTGTACACTGGCCGTTCTGGCCCTCAATCCCTGTACCGAGACGCTCTGGGCTTTACAGGTACTTTTGAAAAGTGGAAAGCAGGCGGTATCAGGCCTCCCGCCAAAGCAGTGTCAAAGGGCCGGCCGAGCCAAACCTCATCTGTACGCTGCCGCTCCTGCCGTTGCTAACTGCTGCGCCTGCTGCTGCTGCTCCTGCCGCTCCCGCTCCTGCGCCTCTGCAGCGCCGTTTGGCACCACGCTGCCGCCGCCGCTGCCGGCCCCCGCAACGGCGTCGTAGTCGCACCACGCGCCGGCGCCCGCGGGCAGCGGCGGCTCGCCCTCGCAGGCGGCCCTCAAAAAGTCGACCAGCCGCTTCTCGTAGCCGGGCAGCTTGTCCACGCCGGGGAAGTAGTTTATGTCTACCACATAGTAAAGCCCGCTGCCGCTGATG
Source organism: Raphidocelis subcapitata (assembly GCA_003203535.1). Lineage (NCBI taxonomy): Eukaryota > Viridiplantae > Chlorophyta > Chlorophyceae > Sphaeropleales > Selenastraceae > Raphidocelis > Raphidocelis subcapitata. The sequence goes on from BDRX01000006.1 coordinate 548,313, forward strand.
CCGCCGCCGCCGCTGCCGCTGTCGCCGCCGCCGCCGCCGCTGCCGCTGCCGCCGGAGCCGCCCTCGTCGCGCCGCCCCCCGCCCTCCACAGGGCAGATCATGTCAAAATTGAACAGCAGCACGCCCAGCCGCGCCCTCAGCGCCGCGGCGACGGCGCGGGTGACCCATTCGGGCGGCGTGGCGGCCGCGGAGGAAAGAGGGCCGGCGGCCGCGACCGCGGCGTCGGGGGCCAGAGGTGGCGGCGGGGCCGCCGCCGCCGCCGCCGCAGCTGCCGCCGCCGCCCCGGCCTCCTGCGCGGTCCCGCTGCTGCCGTCGCGGCCCCCGCCCCCGGCCGCAGCAGCCGTGACCGCCGCAGCAGCCGCCGCGGCCGCGCCCCCGTCGCTGCTGCGCCTCGACGCGCTGCGCGCCGCCGCGGCGGCCGCCGCGGTGTGCCGCGCGAGCGCCGACGCGCAGCTCACGCGCGGCAGCCGCTGCACGCCCGACGCGGCGTCCAGCTGCGGCGCGCTGATGCTGGGCCGCCGCGTCAGCACGGCCTGCTCGCCCATCACGTAAACCTTGAACAGCACGCCGCCGTGCTCGACAAACCGCTGCACCATCAGCGGCGGCCGCAGCTCCGACGCCACCGCTCCCCGCAGCAGCGGGCCAAGCTCTGCCAGGTCGTGCAGCACGGCCAGCCCGTGGGAGCCCTCGCGGCCGTCGGTCCACAGCGGCTTGCACAGCAGCGGCGGCGAGAGGCCCGCGGCCGCGAGCGCGGCGCGCGCGGCGGCCTCCGTTGCGCCCTCTGGGATCTCCACCTGCAGCGGCGCGCGCACGACGACCACTTCCGGCCCGCGCTGCTGCTGCTGCTGCTGGTCCTGCTGCTGCTCTGCGGCGCCGCCTGCGCTGGCGCACCCGCAGTGCGGCGGGCGCGTGATGACCAGCCCGCCGCCCCCCGTCAGCGGCGCGAGCATCGTCGCGCGGTTGTGCAGCGGGCGGATGCACTCCAGCCGGTCGATCACGCGGGTCGCGGGGTGGCGGGCGAGGTACCGGGCCAGCGCCGCCTCCCAGGCGGCGTCGGGCCGCAGCTTGTGGAGGATCGCGTGGAAGGGGCCCTGCGCCTCGAGCGGCCTCGCCGCGTCGATCAGCTGCAGCTCGAGGCCGCTGGCGGCGGCGGTGCGCAGCATCGCAGGCGTGAGGTAGCGCTTGGCCTGGGCGGGGTTGGGGGCGGGTTGCGGGGCGCGGGGGTTCGAGGCGCGGGCGGCGGCAGCCGTGCGGGGCGACGCGCGCGCGCGGCGAGGCGCGCCGTGCTGTCTCGAGCGCCTGCAGACACCCTGGGCCTGCCTGCGCGCTAACACGCCACGTGAGGCCTTGAAAGACGCGTTGGCGGCACGCACAAGGGCGCGGACCGCGAGCAGGCCGCGGCCCGCGTCGAAATCCTGTTGCCCCGCACCTTCTTGGCAAGCAGCGCGCAGCCCACACGATAGGTGGGTGCTTCGCCGTCGCCATCATGGCCCGCATCCGAGCCCATCAGCCCCGAGCTGCCGCAGATCTACAGGTTGGCCCCCTCGAGCCGCTCTTCTCAGCCTCCTTCTTCCTTTCTCGTGCAAGGTACAAAGCGCGGCTAGCTATATTCGCGATGGAGGGGGAAGGGGCTCGCCTTGGAGGGAAGGGGCTCGCTCTGCTTGCTTGGTTGGCTGGGAGGGGCGCGCAGCTTCGGCCCCCTCCTGCTGCGCAGCTTCGGCCCCGGCTGTGGGGGCGCAGCCTGCCGGCCCTCGGCGCCCCACCCCCCTCAGCCCGTCCTCAACCCACCCCCACTCCATCCGCCAACCCCTCAGTCCCTACCCTCAGTCCTCACCACCTCCTCGAGTCGCGCGCCGTCGCGGGGAGGGGGGGGGGGACTGTGGGCACCCGCACCCAAAACTGCCTGGGTTTTACAAGCAGCCAGGGCGTACTTTCGGGGGGCGAGGGAGATTGCAGAGTTGAGGGGGGGGCCCGCGCAGCGCTGACAAAACAGTGGCTTGCGCCTAGCCGTTGGGACCGCGGCGCGCCGAACGAGGCAAAACGCGGACGGGTGGGGCGGGCTGCGCCACAGGCGCGCGTCGCGCGCGCGCTCGAGGCCGTGCGTTGGGGGAGAGGCGAGGGGGATTCGCGTGCATGCAATGCGCGTCTGTCTGTAGCTGGTTCGGGCTATGTGTACGGGTGCTGGGGGCGCGGCGTGGAAGCTGCCAGCAGCATCGCCCCTGGATGGCGCATGGGGGCCATGCGCCACCCAGCATTCAATTCGCTAAGGTTTTCTTGCGCTAGGCGCCCGGGGCAGAACCGGGCGGGCCTGGCCGCCGGCGGCTCGCGCCGCGGGCGGGGCGCGGCCGCCGGCGCGGGCGCTGCGAGCAGGCGCCGCCGCGCTCTCGCCATCAAGTCCGTAAAGCGCCCTTTGCGGGCGCGGCGCCGGGGAAGGAGGCGGCGGGCGGGGGGTCGGGAGGAGCCCACGGTTCGGGGATCAAGCTGGTTCGTGGGCCGCGCCGAGGGGACGGCGCTGCGGGCGCGAGCGGCCGCTGTGTGGCTGCGAACAGGGGGGAAGAGCGAAGCGAACAAAAAGCGAGACGGCACGCGCTCCAAAGCCCCAAGCGGCGTGGCGCGCCTGCGGCGTGTTGTACAGATGTGTGCGCGCGCCCCGGCGGCGGCGCGCTGCTGTGTGCCCGTCCGAGCGGCAGAGCGCCGCGATGAGAGCCGCGCGGCGGGCGCGGCAACATGAAAGAATGCCGCCTCCCCTCGCCGCAAGAGAGCGTCGGGCGGCGCGGGAGGGCGGCGGCCGGGGGGCGGAGGGAAAGGCAGTGCGGGCAGCGGGGGCGTTGGCCCGAACTACTCATGGGGTTGATTGGGCGGGCCCGAGCGCGAGCGGCCCAGGGCACGAAAAAGGACAGAGGCCGCATTTTCGGGGGTGGGGAGAAGGGGGGGAAGGGTGGCGCGCTTGCGCGCGCCAGCTGTGGGAGTCGAAAAAGCGGAAATGGGCAGACACTGTATCTGGGGCTCTTCTTCAACGACGGCGCCTTTGCAGGCGGGGCAAAGCCGGCCGCGGCTGCGCTCTCGCCGCGCGCGGCGGCCCGTCATCTGCCATCGGGCGCGCGCCCCAAAATGGGGGGGCGACGCGCGTGCCAGCGGCGGCGGCGCCGCACCGCACCGCACCGCGCGGGCCGCGGTCGCAGCAACAGGACTAGGGCAAGGGCAAAACCGCCGCCGGCGCCGCGCGCTCACGCCGGCTGCTGGGCGGCGTGCGCCGCCGCGAGCGCGGCGGCGGCCGCCGCGGCGTGCTGCTCCTGCTGCGCGGCGAGGCGCAGCTGCTCCATCAGCAGCTGGTCCTGCTGCGCCGCCAGCTGCTGCCGCAGCTTCCGCTCCACCACCTCCTGCTCCAGCAGGGCCTGCTGCCGGCGCATGCACTTTTTGGGGGCGGAGTCGGTGCCGCACTTGCCCTTTCGCTGGACCACGCAGACCGCGCAGCGGCCGGGGCGGCCGCCGCCGCCGCCGCCGCTGCCGCCGCCGCTGGCGGCAGAGCCCAGGATCGCGGGCGGCGCAAAGCCCTCGGTCAGGCCGAGGCCGGGCACGCCGCCAAAGAGGGCGGCGCCGGCAAACGCCGACGGCGGCGCCGCCGGCGGGGCGGCGCCGAGCAGCGCAGCGGGCTGGAGGTGCTGCAGCAGGCTGCCGCACGCGCCGGCGCCGGCGCCGACGTCCGAGTGGCCGCCCGTCAGCTGCTGCAGCCGCTGCAGCAGGCGGGCGGCGGCCGAGGGGTCGGCCCCGAGCAGCGCCGGCTCCTCGTCCCCTCTGGCGGCCGCCTCGGCGCCGGGCGCGGACGCGGACGCCGCGCGCCGCTTGGCCGCCGACGCGCGCAGGCTGGACCGCCCGTTGCGCCCGCCCGGCGCCCACTCGCCCTCGTCGCCGCCCGCGGCGCCCTCGTCGTCGCTGCCGCCGCCCGCGGTCGCGTCGCTGCCCAGCGCGCCCGAGCCGTCGACCGACCCGCTGCGGCGCCGCTTCGAGCCCGAGCCGCGGCGCCGCAGCGGCGGCGCGGGCGCCTCCTGGTCGTTGGCGCCGCTGCTGTCCGCGCTGCCCACCAGGCTGCCGCGCTTTATGCCGGTCAGCAGCTCGGCGGCGGCCTCGACGTCCTCCCCGCCGGGCGCGGCGGCGGCTGCGGCTGCGGCTGCGGCGCCGTGCGCCGCGCCCGCCTCGGCGAGCGCGGCGTCGCGCGCGGCGACCTCGGCCTTGGCCTCGGCGGCGTCGAAGCCGGCGGAAGAGGGGTCGTGCTGCGGGCACGCGACGGCGCGGCGGCCGCCGAAGCGGGCGTCGCCGCCCTCTGACAGGTGGCACCCGGCATTGCGGGCGCAGGGCAGGTGCAGCTCGCACCCGCAGCTGCGGTGCCCCCAGCACGCGAGCGTCGCGCCGCGCCCGCCGCAGTGCGAGCAGGGCGTGTCCATGCCGCGGCGCACCGCGGCGGCGAGGCTGACGAGGCGGCCGGCGGTGTCGACCGACACCTCGGGCGACCACAGCGCGCAGTCGCGGTGGACCCACTCCAGCTGGCCGTTTTGAATCTGGACGGGCATGAACGGGCCCAGCCCCTCCCCGCCGCCGCCGCTGCAGAGAGCGCAGCGGCGGTGCTGCTGGTCGGTGCTGTTGGCGCGCTCCACGGGCGCGGCGGCGGCCGCGGTTGCACCGGCGACGGCGACGGCGGCGGGCGCCTCCTCCTTGACGCGCGTCGGCGGGGCCGCCGCCGCCTGCGCCTGCTGCATCGCGCTCGCCTGCTGCAGCAGCGCCTGGGGGATCCAGTTGACCAGCGGCCCCCGCGCGGTGAGGTGGCCTACGAAGACCTGGCCGCCCAGCACGACGGCAGCTTCCATGGAGCGCCGCCCCTCGTCCGTGCGCCACTCAATCATGTGGGGCACCCCCGGCTGCGACACCGCCGCCGCGATGGCCTGCTGCAGCTGCACCGCGCCGCTGCTCGCGTTGCTGAGGCCGCTGCGCGCGCGCTGCAGGCCGCCGGCGGCCTGCTGGTGCGCGAGCGCCGTGCCGCGCGGCGCCGGGCCGGAGCTGCCGCTATGCGTCGAGCTCACGCGCTTGCGCCCGCGGCGCGCTGAGCCGCCGCCGCCGCCGCCGCTGCCGGCCCCGCCGTGGTCGCTGCTCGCCGCGCCGTCGTCGTCGTCGCCGCCCCCGCCGGCGCTGCCGCCGGCTCCACGGTCGGGGCCGCCGCCGGCGCCGCCGCGGGCCGCGGCGGCGCCGCCGCCGCCGCCGCCGGCTCCGCTTACGTAATGCTCCGCGGCCATCCAGCCCGGCGCGCGGCGCTGGCGCTGGCCGCGCTCCAGCGCGAGCGCCGGCTCGCGGCGCTCCCAGAGGTCGTCGGTGGCGTCAGGCGGCAGCGTATCGGCCCGCGCCTTCTCCTAAGGGCGGGGCGCGGGGGGGCGGGGCGTGCGGGGAGGGTTCTTTAGGGCTCCCGCTGAAGCACTCGACACGCACGGCGGCGCGTCGACGGCGCCAACCCCAGCCGGGCGCCGTGCCGCCGACGGTCCCGCATGAGCAGGACGGTCTGCCAGTCCAACCGCCCAAGCTCATTCGAATCCCAAAAAGCAGGCCATCAACGGGTCCCCCTCCCCGCACCTCGACGGCGATGGCGATGGCCTCCTCCTCGCTGGGCCCCCTGGGCCCCGTGCGCGCCAGCTCGCGCGCCAGCATGGCGGTCGCGACGGCGCGCGCGACGGGGTCCACGCAGTGCAGCGCGGGGCGGGGCCGCCAGTCCGGCAGGTCGGCCTGGAACTCCGGGCCCACGCGGATGCCCTCGTCCTCCTCGCCCTCATCGCCGCCATGGGCGGCGTCCTTGAGCGGCTCGGCGCCGCCGGCGGCGGCGGCGGCCGCCGCCGCCGCGCCGGCGGCGCCGGGGGCCGCGCCGGCGTTGGGGCCGCCGCGCGTGCTGCGCGGGGTGCGCAGCTTCCTAGGGGACTGCATCCATTGGCTGTCGTCCAGCGGCGGGCCCTCGCCCTCGCCGTCGCCGTCGCCGTCGGGCACTGCGATCTCGAGCATAGGGGGCGGCGGCGCGCGGGCGCGCGGCGCCTGCTGCCGCGGCGCGACCGGCGGCTCGGCCACGGTCTCGTCGCCGCCGCCGCCGCCGCCGCCGTCGCCGCTCTCGCGCGGGCTGCGGCCGCCGCCGGCCGCGGGCGTCGCCGTGCCGGACGCCAGCGCGGGCGCCTCCACAGCCAGCGGGCACGCCGCGTGCTGCTGCTGCTGCTGCTGCTGCTGCCGCCGCTGCTGCTCCTGCTGCTGCCGCTGCAGCTGGCGCGGCGACAGCGTGCGCGCCAGCTGTGCGATCGCGTCGGCGCGCCCGCCGCCGGGCTCCTGGCCTTCGCCGCCGGCGCCGCCGGGCGCCTGGTCGTGGCCGCCGGCGCCGGCGCTGTCGGGGCTGGCGCGGCTCCCCGGCGACGGCCGCTTGGAGGGCCGGGGGTCGAGGCCGCGCAGCTCGAGCCAGCGGCCGAGGCAGACGGCGGGCTCGCCGCAGTGCGTCACCTTTATCGTGAACCGCCACTTTTTGGCGGCCGCCACGCCCGCGTGCCGCTCAAACTCGGTGGGCGTCATCAGCGCGCCGCCGCGGGGGTCGGCGGCGCCGCGCGCGTCGGCGCAGGGGACGCAGAGGCAGCGCACCGCGGCGCGCGCGACGACGTAGAGGCCGGCGTGCCCGTTGGCCGCGACCTGCAGCTCCGCGGGGCACGCGCCGGCGGGCGGCGCGGCGGCGGCGGCGGCGGCGGCGTCCGCGGCGGCGGGGGAGCGGCTGCGCTGGTGCGCGTCGTCGGAAGCGTCGGCTGCGGGCGCGGATCGGCGCGGGTCGGCGCGGGTTTGTGGTTGGCGCGGGTTTGGTGTTGTCGGGCGGGGGCCTGCAGGGCGGGCAGCCGCGCGCCGGGCGGCTGACGCAGCGCGCCCCGCCGCGCCTCGAGCGACGCGGCCATGCGCGCCCGGCGCCCCTCCCCACGGCGGCCCCGGCGCACCTGATCCGGCCTTGTCGCCGCGCAGCGTGGCGCGGCTGCCGTCGTCCTGGTCAGAGGGCTGCGCCGCCTCGGCGCCCTTGATCGCGTCCGCCACGGCGGCGTGGGGCTGGGGCCCCCACGCCAGCGCCGCCGCGCCGGCGGCGACGATCGCGGCGTCCATGCGACCAGAGGGGGGGAGGCTGGGGTGCTACAGGGCGCGGCGCGGACAAAGGGGGTGTCTGTGCGGCGCGTGCGCGCCACCGAGCGCTGAGGTGGTTCCTGCGGGCGGGGCGGCGGGCGCGGCGGGGACGCGGCTCAGGCCCGGCCCCCGGCTCGGCGCGACTGCGCGCTCTTGGTGCCTCGTCCGCCCCACCGCGACCGCCCGCGGGAGAGAGGGACGAATCCGGTGGCGCGGCCAGCCCTTGGCCGCGTTCCCGATCGCCGAGCGGCACGCCGTATTGCTCTCTTTCAAGCCCCGCGAACGCGCCGGCGCGCCAGCGGGCGGGCGCGGGGCGCTCCCGCCAAGCCCCACTGGAGCGGCAATTGTTGTTGAACGCGGCCTCGTCCCCAATCCGCCGCCGCGCCCCACCTGCGCCGCTCAGGGCTCCATTTGGGTCGGCACGGTTCGGTTGCGCGCTGCCGCTCCGTCGCTGGTGCTGCGGGCGTGCCTCGTTCTCACAAGGCGCGCAGATCGGTCGGTGGGCACGCCCGGGGCGCGGGGTTGCTGGGCGCGTCGGAAGCGCGGTGACGCCGGAGAAACGGGGGCGCCGGGGAATGTGGGACGGGGAGGGGGGCGAGCCCGCATAGGGACTCGGCACTCGGCAAACGGCACGAAATCGTTCTTCCTCCCGGTCGCGCCTGCGGCCCCGTCCGTCGCCGCGATCGCTTCCAAGCACCACCGCCATTGACTTTACGCCGCGCGGCGGCGTGCTCGACGGGGTCCTTGTGCTTTGGAACGCCTCGTCCGGGGGCCGGGCTCCGCCGCGCGCGGGTTGTTTCCATCACCGGCAGGGCGCACTGATGGCCCTGGGCCCCATCAGGCCCCCAGGGACGGGCGCGCGGAGGCCCCCGTGCGTCGCCCCCGTGCGTGCCCCGTTCAACCCCCGGTCAAACGGGCCCGCATGGGCGCGCCGCCGCCGACGCTGCTTGTTACGGTATTCATTACAGAGGCGCAGCCTCAGGCGCGCCTCCAGAGCACAGCGAAGAAGTAACCAAAAGGGGTGCGGCACCCACACGAAGAGCGCAGCAAAGAACCAGAGCGCGGCCGCGCCGGCGCGGCGTCACTCCCCGCCGCCCGGCACCTCTGCCCCCGCCGCGCGCAGCCGCTCGGCGAGCGCCGCCGACACGCCGCCGGGCCGCCGCCGCGGCGGGTGCCGCCTCAGGTGCTCCGCGAGCAGCGCCGCGCCGCGCCGCAGCCGCTCGGGCGCGGCGGCGGCCAGCGCGGCGACGCGGTCCCCCGCGCACGCGCACAGCGGCGAGGCCTCGGCGGGCAGCACCTCGAGGCGCGCGCCCGAAGCGATCTCGACGGTGCGCGCCGCGGCCGCGTTGGCCTCCAGCAGCGAGGCCGCCTGGCAGGGCGCCACCAGCAGCCGCAGCCGGCGCTGGCCGTCGCCCCGCGGCTGCTGCTGCTGCTGCTGCTGCTGCTGCTGCTGCTCGTCGCCCGCCCCTCCGCCGCCGCCGCCGCCGCCGCCCCCCTGGTGGCGCAGGAGCGTCGCGGCGAGCTCGTCGAGCGCGACGCAGGCGGCGCACTGATCGTCCGGCCCGCCCGGCGGCGACCACAGGACCACGACGCGGTCTTCACAGCCGCGGGTGGCGGGGATGAGTCGGACGGCGGCGCCGGTGCGCCGCGCGGCGGCGGGCAGCGCGCCCTCGCCGCCCTCCTCGGCCCCGGCCTCCGGCTGCAGCAGCGCAGCGAGGTCGCCCTGCGCCACCAGCAGCCGCAGGACGGCGTCGCTGACCGCTGCCTCCGCTGCGCCGTCGGCGTCGGCGCGCTGCCGCTTTGGCGCCGCTGCGCCGTCGGCGGCCGCGCCGTCGCTGCCGTCGTGCGCAGGCCGCTTCTCGCCGGCACCGCCGCCGCCGATGCCGTCTGGCCCGTCAGATGCCATCCTTTGCGGCGCGCTCGCACTGGCTCGTCGAGCTCTTTCGACAAGCTGAACAAGATCTGAGGCTGCGTCCGTTCAGTGCAGGTCAATTTAAAAAATTGAAAACCACCGTCATTGTCTTATCCGTGGCCGCCCGGGGCCCGGGGTGTCGGCGCCCTCGCGCAGCCGGGGCAGCAGCTGCCTGCCGCTGGGCGATTGCTTGAGCAGGTCGCAAGACGCCCTCGCCGGCCAAATCGTCTGCATTGCTCCCACCGCAATCCATACAGCGCGGCAGCTCAGGTCTAGCGAGCTCCCTCCCGCGGCCAGCGCGCGTGATCTGTCTTTGGCGCCAAGCTCGCAGGCAGATTGATCGGGGACGGACGGCCCTCCGGCGCCCGTTCTAAGCTTTCAGACGCATCCGTAGAGATGGTAAGTGCGGCACCCGGCAGCAGGCGCAGCGGCAGCCGCGGCTGCAATGGCGCGCGGGTGCAGGGCGAATGCCCCGGTCCCACGCCCGCTTTCCCCCGATCGCGTCGCCAGGCGTCCCAGGACAACCTCAGCGGTCTGGGACCCGAGGAGGAGGAGATGGCCGGCCTGGACGACTTTGAGGTGGTCCGCGACGACGAGGGCGCCGCCGCCGGCGGGCCCACCCAGGACGTGACAGAGGACGACGACGGCGTGGTCGAGGAGGAGGACGAGGGGGAGGACCTGCTCGAGAACATGCACAAGTGAGGGACGGCCGCACCGCACCGCACCGCACCGCGGCGCCGCTTACCGCCGGCGCGCCATGCAACGCTCCGCACGCACGCCGCCCCCACCCGCCAACCCAACCCCGCCCCGCCCCGCCCTGCAGCGACTACCGCGCCATCAGCGGCATGGACCAGTACGAGGGCGAGGGGCTGGACGCGGAGTACACCGAGCAGATGAGCTACGAGGAGAGGGTGGGTGGCGGGTGGGGGCGGGTGGGGGCGCTTTCGCTCGGTTTGGTGCCAGGGGCTTGCTCAGCAGGGGCTCCCCTTCGCTCGGTTTGGCCCCAGGGGCTTGGTCAGCAAGCGCCTGCGGTTGGCCCGCTCTTGTTGGGGCGCTCGCGCCCATGGGGGACGGTACGGCCAGGATCCACCCCACCCCACCCCACGCCACCCCGCTAAACCCCTTGCCGCCGGCCCGCGCCGCCCCCCAAAACCCGCCGCCCCCCAGGCCGCCGTCCGCGCCGCCGCCGAGGCAGCCATGGAGCGCCGCGACGCGACCGGCCGCCGCCGCAAGCGCATGCCCGGCGCGCTGGAGGGGCTTGATGACGAGGACTTTGCCGACGCGCGGCGCAGGAGGTGGGGGAAGGGGAGGGAGAGGGGGCCGTGCGCGCTGCTGCGATGCGGGGGTGGGGGGAAGGGGGAATGGGGCAGGTTGGAGGGGAAGGGGCTGCCGTATGGTAGGGGGGCCCGTGGTGGCGAGGGAGGGAGCATCTCAAAAGCTTGCGCACCGGTGTGTGCGGAAGGAGCCTGAAGCTGCCGCGCCGCACAACGCCCCCCCCTCCAGGCTGGCCGCGCAGCCCGAGCTGGACGACGGCGACGGCGACGGCGTGCCGCGCGTCCAAATCGAGGACTTCACGTGAGGGGGCGTTTTGGGGGGGGGGGGCGTTCCGGTCGAGCTTGCAGCGGCGGCGGCGGCGCGCTGTGACCTCGCGCGGCAGGAAAATGCCCGGCAGCCCGCCGTTTGCGGTGCAGCCCCCCAAAAGCCCACAGCCCAAAGCCCGCTCCCCGCCCCGCGCCGCGCCCGCGCCCCACCGTCGACCCGCGCCCCCCGCCCCACCCCCCGCGGACCCGCCCCCCAGCGGGCGCGTGACGGACTGGGTGGCCAACGCGCCCGTGGCCCTGGAGATCCAGCGCCGCTTCCGCCGCTTCCTGCGCACCTTCACCGACGACAAGGGGCAGCGCGTCTACATGCAGCGCATAGAGGCAATGGTGCTGGGTGAGCGGGGGGGCCGGGCGCGCGGGGGCGGCGCGGTTAGATGTGCTCTCGCTCGGCGGCGCTGCTGCGGCTGTTTCTTCTTCTGCGCGGCGGCGGCGGGGGCCTGTGTCGCGCCGCACCGCCTGCCTCTGTTTGGCGGCCCTCGACCGGCCTCAGCGCAGCGGCCGAGCCATCGCAGCCGCCTTTGCCGGGCAGCGGGCCCCGCCCGCCGGCCGCAAGCCTCCGCCTCCCTCCCTCCGCCCCCAAACACACACACGCACACCTGCCCCCCGCCACCCCCCAAACCCCCAGCCAACAAGCAGTCCCTTGAGGTGCGCTACGGAGATCTGGTGACCCAGAAGCCCTGCCAGATCCTCGCCGTCTTTGTCGCCGACGCGCCGCGCGCGGTGCTCGCGCTGATGGACCGCGCGGCGGCGGACCTGGTGCACTCGCTGTACGAGCAGTACAGCGCCATCCACAGCGAGGTGGGGGGGGTACGGGCGCGGCGCATGGGCGGTACGGGCGTGGGTGACGCCGGCGTGCACGCAGGCTTTGGGGGTGCCCGTAAAGAGGGTTGGTCAAAGGCAGGCGGGCTGGCAGGCGCCCGCCCTCCCCGCGCTTGCCGCTTAGTCAACCCCTGCACCCACAACCGCCCCCCCCCCCAGGTGTTTGTGCGCTTCACCCAGCTGCCTGTCGACGACAAAATCCGCGACCTGCGGTGAGCGCCGCGAATCAGAAAAGAAGCGGATTGCTGAATTGCTCAACACAGACTGCCGCCCGCTGCACCTTTGCGGCGGCTTGCTGCGGCAAAAACACCTCCACCACGCGCCCCAACCGCACCTCCACTGCCCAATCCCAACCTAACCCACCCACCACAACTCCACCCACCACAACCCCACCCAAAACACCCCCACCCACCCCAGCACGTGGCACCTGGGCAACCTCATCAAGGTCACCGGCGTCGTCACCCGCCGCACCGGCGTGTTCCCGCAGCTCAAGGTGGTGTCCTACGACTGCGGGCGCTGCGGCACCACCTCGGGACCCTTTGCGCAGCAGGTGCGGAGACAAGGGGGTGTCTTGGGGGGCTTTTTGGGTGGGGGCTTGCGCAGCAGGTGCTGAAGGTCCCGGTCTGGGGGAGATCTGAAGTGTGCGCGGCGGATGGCCGCTTTGGGGGTCGCGCGCACACGGCGTGGGCTTGGCGGGCTCGCGGCTTCTAGAGGGTGCTGAGTGCAGTCCGTGCTCACTTTCGCCGCCTTCAACCCCAACCCACTCCCCCCCCCCCAGGGCGAGAGCGAGGTGCGCCCCGACGTGTGCCCCAACTGCCAGTCCAAGGGCCCCTTCACGGTGAGGCGTCTGGCTTCGGAGGGAGGAACAGAGGGCAGCGCAGGGGGGCCGGTCGGGCAGGCCCTTGCCACGCAATGAGAACCCGTTTGCCACCAAAACCAACCTAGACCGCCACCTCACCCCGCACCCCCAAAACCCAAACCCACCCAGATCAACGCCACCGAGACGGTGTACCAGAACTACCAAAAGCTGACGCTGCAGGAGTCGCCCGGCACGGTGCCCGCCGGCCGGCTGCCGCGCCAGAAGGAGGTGGTGCTGCTGCACGACCTGATCGACTGCGCGCGCCCTGGGGAGGAGGTGGAGATCACGGGTGGGTGTTTAGGGGGGTGCAGGGTTTAGGGGGGGTGTTTTGAGGGCGGAGGTTTCCGCTGGGGTTTGCGGAAGGGACACCCTCTTTTCGCCCCAACAACGCCCCCCACCCACCAACAAACCGCCAACCATCCCCACCTACACAATCACCAACCGCCCCCACCCACCCACCCACCCACCCACACACACACAAACACAAACCGCCCCCACCCCTCCACCCCCCAGGCATCTACTGCAGCGGCTACGACGCGCAGCTCAACGCCCGCGCCGGCTTCCCCGTGTTCTCCACCCACATCGAGGCAAACTGGGTGTCCAAGGCCGCCGACGTGTTCAGCGTTTACAAGCTGACGGACGAGGACAAGGCGCAGATCCTGAGGCTGGCGGCGGACCGCAACATCGGTGGGGGGGAGGGGGCAGGGGGGGGGGGTGACCTGGGCGTATTCTTTGGGGGGGCTGGGCGGTTATTGGCGCCACCCGGTGCGCGTATTGGGGGCGGGGCTGTTGGTCAGCACGTTTGCGGCGCAGGGGGGTGGGGCTGTTGGCCCGGGCGCTTGCGGCGCAGAGGGGCGTCGGGCTGTTGGCCCGCGCTCTGGAGCTAGCCACCGGAACCCACCCACCACCAGCCCACACGCCCCGTTCAAACAAACGCAACGCAACCCCCCGTGCCCAACCCCCCCCGCCCCCCCCCCCAGGCCAGCGCGTGATCCGCTCCATCGCGCCCTCCATCTACGGCCACGACAACATCAAGACCTCCCTCGCGCTGGCGCTGTTTGGGGGCGTGGAGAAGCAGCCCAGCCACAGGTGCGGTCTTGGGGGGGAGGGAGGAGGCTGCTGCTCGTCGCACCCTCCAACCCCGCGCGCAATTGGACTGTTGCAACAGCACCTTGCACACCTCCAAACCACCCCACCCCCCCCACCCCCACCCCCACCCAAAAACCCCAGCCACCGGCTGCGTGGTGACATCAACGTGCTGCTGCTGGGTGACCCCGGTACCGCCAAGTCCCAGTTCCTGAAGTACGTCGAGAAGACAGCCATGCGCGCGGTGTACACCACGGGTGGGGGGTTGGGGACTTTGGGTTCAAAGGGTTTGGGCTTGGGGTTGCACGCACTTTTCTGGGGGGTTTTCTGCTTTGGGGTTTGCTGCTGGAAGGAATTTTGCGGGGCGGAGGGGGCCCTTGCCACGGCCGCCGCCCACGCCTGCCGCCCACACCAACCCGGCTCCGCCTCCCCCCCCCCCCCCCCCCCCCCCCCCAGGCAAGGGCGCCAGCGCGGTGGGCCTCACCGCTGCGGTCCACAAGGACCCCATCACGCGCGAGTGGACGCTGGAGGGGGGCGCGCTGGTGCTGGCGGACAAGGGGGTGTGCCTCATCGACGAGTTCGACAAGATGAACGACCAGGTGCGCGCTCTGACCGGTGTTTGACCGCGCGCTTTGACCGGCGTTGAGCGTGCGCTTTGGACTGCGTGCCAGGCTCTGCCGGCTGCGGGTCAGGCAGGCTCTGCTGCCCCGCCGCCAATGCATCAAACAGGGCCGCGCCAAGGTCGCACCCCACCACCCCACCCCTGCCCAGCCCACCAATACGCCGCCCCTCCTTTCCCCCCCCACCCACCCCAGGACCGCGTGTCCATCCACGAGGCCATGGAGCAGCAGTCCATTTCGGTGTCGAAGGCCGGCATCGTCACGCAGCTGCAGGTGGGGGGGGGGCCAAGTGGGGGAGGCGTTTGACTTTGGGGGTTTGACCGCCAGGGTTTGAACGCCCTGGGCGGGACGCTGCGTGGCGCCGCAGCACTGTGTGCCTGCTCCCCTTGCCATCACTGCTGCCAGCATGGCCCCGCCTTCAAACCCGCGCCCCGCGCCCCCAAACACACACACCCGGCCCTCAGGCGCGCTGCTCTGTGATCGCGGCCGCCAACCCCGTGGGCGGGCGCTACGACCCCTCCAAGACCTTTTCGGAGAATGTCGAGCTCACCGACCCCATCCTGTCGCGGTGAGGGGGCGGCCTTGTTTGCTTCTTCTCCTGCTGCAGCGGCCCGCGTTGGCTGCCCGCGCTGCCTCTGCGGGCACGCGCCATCACGCGCAAAGCCAGCCACCTGGCGAGCCACCGGCCAGCCAGCCCAACCCTGCATTCAACCACCGCAGCGCAACCCCAAACCCTTCAAAAAAAACCCAACTCCGCCCCTAAACCGCCCCCCAAACCCCAAATCGCCCCTCCCCCCACCCCCACCCCCAGCTTTGACTGCATGTGCGTCGTGAGGGACGTGGTTGACCCGGTCAACGACGCGCGCCTGGCGCAGTTTGTGGTCGGCAGCCACGCGCGCAGGTGGGGCGGCGGCGGAGGGGCCGTTGGGGCGGGGGAGGGCGCTTGCGGGGGCTAATGGTGCCAATGCCTTGGCGCCTGCGGTGTTTCTTTCTGAGGACCGCGTTCACGCAGCGAAGCAAAGCAGGTCCACTGCGACCCGACCCACCAAACCAACCGCTTCCTCTTCCTCTTCCTCTTCCTCCCCCTCCCCCACACCGCGACCCACCAAACCGCCCCTCCCCCCCAGCCACCCCTCGCTGGTGCCTCTGGACCCCGAGCTCGCCGCCGAGCGCGCCTCCACGCAGGCCCCGGGGGAGGACGGCACCCTGCCCCAGGGGCTGCTGCGCAAGTACATCACATACGCAAAGCAGAACTGCAGGCCGCAGCTCACGCAGGCGAGCGGGGTGGGGATGTTGTGGGGGGGACACCCGGGGGAGGGGAGGGGCTGGCGGGGGCGGCGGCCTGCAGAGGCGCCAGGCGCTGGCGTGGCGCAAGGGGTGCCGGGGGGCACACCGCCCCTCGCCCCACCGCCCCGACTGAGCCCGGGGCACCGGTGGGCCTGCTTTGGGGTTTGCAGTTGCGGTTTGGTCTTGAGTGCGTCGAACTCTGAGACCCAACACCGGAACCGCAAACCCCAAAGCCGCAAGACGCAAGCTCCCCCGCCCCCCTCTCCATCCCCCTCTCCACCCCCAACCCAAACCCCAATCCGCATGCCCCAATCCCCAACGACTCACACAACATGACTAACACCCCCCAAACTGCATGACTAACACACACTCCCCAGGCCGACCACGACATGCTGGTGCGCGTGTACACCGACCTCCGCCGCGAGGCCAGCCGCACCCACGGCATGCCCATCGCGGTGCGCCACCTCGAGTCGATGATCCGCATGTCAGAGGCGCACGCGCGCATGCACCTGCGCGACGCGGTGACTCACGACGACGTGCAGGTGGGGGGTGGTTTTGTCGTGTGGGGGGTTGTCCTGGGTGGGGTTGGTCTGGCTTAGGTGGGCCTGGGTGGGGCGGGGCCCGGGCTGGTTTGGCTGGGGCTTTCTTGAGTGGGATGCGGGCGGCGCCTGTTTGTTTTTATGCAGGCTGGTTTGTTGGGCGGGGCGCGATCCTCGATAGGGCTCACCTCCACCCCACAACACACCCACAAACGACCGCCACTCCCCAAACACCCCAACCCCCCAGATCGCCATCCGCGTGATGGTTGAGTCGTTCATTTCCACCCAGAAGTACAGCCTGCAGCGCGAGCTGCAGCGCGGGCTGCGGCGCTTCATCGTCATGCCCTCGGACTACCACGCGGTGAGGGGGCTTTGCTTTTGGGGGGGTCGTTTTTGGGGGGGTTTTGCCCTTTGAAGGGTGCGCCGGCCGCCTGTTGCTGAGGCCGATTCCACCCCTCCATTCAAAATCCCACTCCACTCACACAACCCCACCCTCAAACCCCCACCCCAGGTCCTGATGCACGCGCTGCGCGACCTGCTGCGCCAGGAGCGCCAGCAGGCGCGCCTCCTGGGGGACATGTCCGACGAGGTGGCCATCCCCGCGCGCCTGCTCGAGGACAAGGCGCGGGAGCTGCAGATCTCAGATCTGCCGGGGTTTTACTCGTCGGACTCGTTCAGGGGGCAGGGGTTCAAGCTGGACCAGGGGGCGGGCAGCATCGTGTTCTGCGGGTGACGCGGGTGACCCCAGTGACGCGGCCGCTGGCGAGCGGCGGTTGTGGTGCCGACGGCGGCGCCGGGCCGCCTGCGCGCCCCTCTCTCTTTTGTTCAGGGGCCCGCCCTGTTTCCACTTGCTCCCAGAGCTGTGGCTTTTCTCAACCCGCGAACCGGCTCGATCCCTCTCTCTCTCTTTTTGACCCGCTGGCAGGGCGGCGGTGCTATTAGACTCCCGACCCCCCTTCTCCCGCCCCCCGACCCCCCCTTGCAAGCGTCGCACATGACCCACAAACCACCGTACGAGGCGCGCGCGCAGCGCGCGCCGCACGGTTGCCATGTAAAAACCGTCCATTCAGTGTTGAGCAGCCGTTCAACAGAGACAGCCGCCGTTTCGAGGCGCTGTTGCGGGGCAGCGCAGCGGATCGGGTCTGACCTGCCATATGCAGTCGGGGCAAGCCTCACGGCCCCAGGGCGCCCAGAGTCCCCTTTCTGCCCTGCCCACCTTGCCGTTTTACTGCAGCAACAACAGCAACACGCACCGCCCTCCGCGCCATCCACCGCACAGCGCCGCGCCGCGCCGCCCTCGGCGCGCTCAGCGCCCTCAGCGCGCCCCCATCGCGCGCAGCGCCGCCTCGGCCACGGGCAGCGCCGACGCCGGGTTCTGCCCCGTCACCAGATTGCCGTCGACCTCGACGCGCGGCCGCCACGCGGGGCCGGGGCTTAGCGCGGCGCTCGCCTCGGAGAGGCGCGCGTCGAGGAGGAAGGGCACCTGGGGGGCGAGCGCGGTTGGCGGATTTTTGTGTGTGGGGGCGCTTTTGTTTCGAGCGAGCCGCTTCAGCGCAGCGGTGCAGGCTTGCAAACCCAACTCGAAAGCCCCTCGAGGGCGCAGTCACCGCAGTGTCCCGCCTGCACAGCCTGCCCCGTCCCCCAGCCCCGCCCCGCCGTCCTTACAGGGGACCGCGCCCGCGGCCCCCTGCGGTCACAAAGCGAAAGAACAAAGCCCCGCCGCTCATTCAGACCGCGCGGCGGCACCTGTTTGTCGTTGCCCACGGCGCGCTCCTCCTCTGCGGTAAAGCCCGCGACGCGGCGCCCCTCGAGCAGCGGGCGGCGGCCCGACGCGTCGCGCGCGGACAGAAGGCCGGCGGGGCCGTGGCACACCGCCGCGATGCAGGCGCCTGCGCGCCGATGGGGGGTGGGGGTTAGGCAAGCCGGAGGCTTTGGAGTTTGACGGCGGCGCAGCTGCTTGAGTTGGGTACTGCCGCAGCGGCGGCCCGGCGGCAACGTCTGTCACTGCAGCAGGCAGTGAGGCTAACACTTCCCGACCAGAGAGGCAGCGACGCTTCTGTGTGCTGGCGCACCCCCGCCCACCCGCGGCGTTTGCCTCGGACAGCACGCGGCCGAGGCGCTCGTCACCGGCCAGGTCATACATGGGGCCGTGGCCGCCGGGCACTGCCGCGCGGGCGGCGGCGGGGGGGGGGGAAGGGGGCCAGATGTCAAAGTGAGGGTGGTTTGCTGCTGCAGGGGCTTTCCTTCCTGCAACGGCAGGGGCGTTCCTCAGGTGGTCCTCAGGTGGTCCTCAAGCCTTTCCTCAGGACTTTCTGAGGACCACCTGGGGACCAATTGAGGAAAGGCTGAGGAACGCCTGAGGAGCACCTTAGGAACTCCTGAGGAACGCCTGCCGAAAGGCCACCTGGATTGCAAAGGCAAAGGCCTGCCTTCGATGGCTCCCCCCAATCCTTTCATGCAAATGCAGCTGGCAATGCAGCAGTCACTGCAACAGCCAAAAGGAGCCCCACGGAAGATGCAGTCGTAGGAGGCCGGCTGCTGGATGCCCTCCAGTGGCACGGTGCTCCTCAGCTGCGCGTTCGCCTCGGCTGGTGTAGGTGGCCGTTTGCGGCGCGGTTTGGTTGGAGGTTGTCTGGCGCCGGCGTGCGCCAGACTGGGTGTCAGGCCTGGCATGCGGCTGCAGCCTGCAGCCTGCCTGAGGCAGCGCAATTGCGGCGCAACACAAATCGCACAGCACAAATGCCACAGCACACACGCCCGCCGCGGCGCGCACAGCACAGCACTCTGTTGACAAGTGCACGCGGGGAAAAAGCAGGGACGCCCGCACCGTCCTCCAAAAACCGGTGGGCCGCCGGCGTCGCCGCCTCCCCCTCGAGGCTGGCGGGGTCGAGGGGCACCGCGCCGCCGCGGGGGCTGGCGATGGTCACGTCATAGCCGGCGGCCCTGAAGGCGTAGTAAGGCTCCGCCAGCTCGGACAGCCTGTTACGTCATTTGTTTTTGTTTCACGTGTTTGTGTTTGTGTTTGTGTTTGTCGTGCAAGCCGCGTTGCAAGGGGCGGCTTTCTGATGCTCCCAGGTTGAAATGCTTTCC
Source organism: Raphidocelis subcapitata (assembly GCA_003203535.1). Lineage (NCBI taxonomy): Eukaryota > Viridiplantae > Chlorophyta > Chlorophyceae > Sphaeropleales > Selenastraceae > Raphidocelis > Raphidocelis subcapitata. The sequence continues at coordinate 567,296 of BDRX01000006.1, forward strand.
CCTGGCCTGGCAGAGACGAGCGCGCAGCGGTGGCCGGTGCCGCGTAGCGCAGCGCTGCGGCCGGGCAGTTGCGTCTGCGCAGGGCAGCAGCAGCGCGCGCGCGCGCGCCCACCAGAGCCCCGTTGGCGTTCCGTCCTCAAACGCGCCGCAGCTCGTGGCCACCACCAGCACCTGCGTTTTTTAGATGTCACTGCAGTCGGCCCAAGATATCAGCTGGCGGCGGCAGCGAGCCCCAAGCAAAGGCCGCTGACTGGCGCGCCGCGCGCCCGGCGCGCGCGCCGCTCGCCGCTGCGCCGCCGCGCGACCGCGCCTGGCCCTTTGCCACCGCCGCCTTTGAGAGCTCCGACTCGTGCACCGCCTTGTGGCTCATTTTTCGCGTTTGGCTGTGGGTTGGTGCGGTTGACGTTTTCACGAGAAAGGGGCCGGTTTCGATTGGTCCTCAGCAAAATGCGCCTCCCTTGCCACAGCGCGACGTCACCTGCCGTCGGCGGTCAAAGGGCTGCGCGGGGGCAGGTTGTGATGTGCAAATGCTTCGCGCGCCTGCGTTTTCGCTTCCAGGCCGCGGCGGGGCGCTGGGGCTGTGAAGAAGCGACGGCCGAGGCGGCCGGCGCGCGGCGCGCGCGGCGCGCGGCGCGGCGTCGAAGCTGAACACACCCCGAGTTGATTACGCCCGCCGGTTGAACTCGATTGGGATTAGCACGTTTGCACATTCAGCGCAGCTGCGGCTCGCCTCCGGGTGAACAAGGCTGCCAACGCCACGATCTGGGAGTCGCCGCTTTCCGCGGAGGACGGGACCGATTGAGCACCTGGCCGCGCTCGCAATGCGGTGTGGCAGCAGGCTGCTCGCCCGCAGCGGCAGCGGCACCGCTGGTGTGGGGGCGCTCGTGGCCCCGGCCAGGGCGCCCGCGCTGCTGGCATCCCGCAGCTTCGGCAGCATCGGCAAGGGCGGACGCACCCACGCCCCCCAATGGGCGACCGCGGCGGAGCCGCTGCAGGGCCGCGCGGCCTTTGCGGCGGCGGCGCGCCGCGTCGCCTGCGCCGCCGCTGCCGCCGTCGCGCAGCCCCCGGCCGCGAGCGGCGCCGCAGCAGAGGTGCGCCGCGCACACACACGGGGTGCAACAGCTGCTGCCGGCGGCTGCCCACTGTCCGCGCCAGAGGGCTGGCCTGCTTTGCGGCAGAAGGCTAGGCGTGCGCGGCAGCCGCGCCGTGGCGCGCACCTTGCATGCCCCCCCCCCTCACAAGCACAAGCACAAGCACAAGCACGCATGCACGCATCCCAACCGCAACCGCAGGTTGAATACGAGGCGGTCATCGGCATCGAGACGCACGTGCAGCTGCAGACGCGCACCAAGGCGTTCTGCGGCTGCCCCAATCAGTACGGCGGCGAGCCAAACAGCCACGTCTGCCCAGTGTGCATGGGGCACCCGGTGAGTTGAGGCCGGGGGCTGAGCCCAGGCCTGGGGGCTGGCGGGCGGCGCGGCTGCGGGCTTCCCATTGGCGAAACCAGCTGCTGCGCACCAGAGAGGAGGAGCCGCTGCCCTCGGCTTGGGATCGGGTTCCCGTTCCCCCGACACGGCCGCACACCCCAACCCCAAACCCCAATCCCAACCCCAATTTCAACCCCAACCCCAACCCCAAACCCAACCCAAACCCCCGCCAGGGCACCCTCCCCGTGCTCAACGGCGAGGCGGTCAAGCTCGCGGTCATGGCGGGCCTGGCGCTGAACTGCGACGTCGCGCGCCGGTCAAAGTTTGACCGGAAGCAGTACTTTTATGCGGACCTGCCGAAGGGCTACCAGATCAGCCAGTACGACCAGCCCATCTGCAGGTGGGGGGGGCGGACTGCCGGACTGCCGGTATCGATGGAGCACCGGACTGCCAGCGCCAATGGAGTGCCGGACTGCCGGCGCCGATGGAGCGCCGGACTGCCGGCATCAATTGACTGCCGGACCGCCAGCAGCAACGGACTGCCGCACCGCGCACAAAGCTGATGCCCCCCACCCTTCTGACAACCCACAGAACCGCCGCCCCCCCCACTCCCAAAAACGCCCCCCATCCCTCAAATCACCCCCCCCCCACCCACCCCAAAACCTGCAGCGGCGGCCACCTCGCCGTGGACACCCCCGACGGCCCCCGCCGCTTCGGCGTCACGCGCGCGCATCTGGAGGAGGACGCGGGAAAGAGCGTGCACGGCGGCGCGGACGGCCTCGCGGGCAGCAGCCACACGCTCGTGGACTTCAACAGAGCAGGTAGGTGGGAGGGTGGGTGGGGGGGAGTTTTTTTGGGGGGGTGGGGGGAGGGGGGAGCGTTTTTCGGGGGTTGGGGGAGGGGAAGGGGGACGGACGAGCGCCAACGCACCCCCGCCCGCCCACCTTCCAAACAAAACACGCCCCCGCCCCCCCCCCCCCAAAAATAAAGGCGTCCCGCTGCTCGAGATCGTTTCAGAGCCCGACATGCGCAGCGGGCGCGACGCGGCGCTGTACGGCGCGGAGCTCCGCCGCGTGGTGCGCTTCCTCGGCGTCGGCGACGGCAACATGTCTGAGGGCTCCATGCGCTGCGACGTGAACGTGCGCCTTGGGGGGGTTGTGCGTTGTGGTTTGTGTGTCTCGGGCTTGCGCGTTTGACGGGTCCATGCGCTGCGACGTGAACGTGCGCCTTGGGGGGGTTGTGCGTTGTGGTTTGTGTGTCTCGGGCTTGCGCGTTTGACGGGTCCATGCGCTGCGACGTGAACGTGCGCCTTTGGGGGGCTGGGGTTGGGGCTTGGGGTTTCCTCCGCTGCTTAGATTTTAGATAGATTTTAGATAGATCTATTTCGGGGGCTTGGGGGTTTGGCAAGTTGAGGGGTCTGCGCTTTGGGGTGGCTTGGGCTTTGCTGTTTCGGCTCGGAGATCCGCGGCCCCCCCTTCCGCTGCCGCGGCCCTCGAACCCTTTCGCCTCTTCCCCTCCCCCGCCGCGTCGCAGGTGAGCGTGCGCCCCAAGGGCCAGGCCCAGTTCGGCACCAAGGTGGAGGTCAAAAACATGAACTCCTTCAGCAACATGCAAAAGGTAGGGGGTGCAAAGGAAAGGGCGAGCTGCGCGCGCCTGAGGCGCGTTTGCAACCGCCGCGAGCTGACTCTGCATGTTTGGCGGCCGCGGCTCTGACGGGCTTCCTTTTCGGCAGCCCTTGCTTTTCCCCCTTACCCCCTACACACGCACGCGCGCGCGCGCACACACGAAACAGGCCATCGAGTTTGAGATCGAGCGCCAGGTGGCGCTGCTGCGCGCCGGCCGCGGCGCCGAGGTGGTGCAGGAGACGCGGCTGTGGGACGAGGGGCGGCAGGAGACGACCAGCATGCGCAAGAAGGAGGGGCTGGCGGATTACAGGTTTGGGGGGTTGGGTGGGAGGGAGGGGGGGGATTGGGGGGAAGAGGGGACCGAATAGTGCAAAAAGAGCCTTGCAGCGCCCTGGCGACAAAACCGAACAAAACCGCCCTTGGCAGCGCCCTGACCGGGAAAGCGACGCAAAACCACCGCTGGCAGCACCTTGAAAACCACACCCGAAAACAAAACCGCCCCTGGGCAGGTACTTTCCCGAGCCAGACCTCCCCGACCTGGAGCTCTCCGATGCCCTGATGGCCGATGCAAAGGCGTCGATGGCGGAGCTGCCGGCGGAAAAGCGGGCGCGGTGAGCTGTTTGACCGGGGGTTGACCGGGGTTTGACTAGGGGGTCGACTGGGGATTGGCCGGGCGGGATTGGGCCCTTGGGTTTGGCGTGGAGGCAGCCCTGCGATGAGTTGCGGGCATGCCTCCGCCGCCGCATGCAGATATGCGGCCTTTCTCTCCAGCTGAACTTGTTGCCCCCCACTCCTCCCGACCCCAACCCCAAACCCCCAACCCCCACCCCGCCACCCACCCACCCCACCCCGCAGCTACCTGTCCCTTGGCCTGCCGCTGGCGGATGTGCTGATCCTGGCGGACGAGCTGGGCACCGCGCAGTTCTTTGACGCGGGTGGGGCGCACCTCTTCTTTTGCACGCCTTGTCGGCAGCTTATTTCGACACGGCAGCTTTTTCGGCATGCCAGGGGGCTTCTTGTCGCTTTTGCTGTGCTGTCGGCGCGGGCCCCGCCTGCTGGCGGGCCGGCTGAGTCATTCGGCGGTTGCGGTGCGCCAACGCCCACCCGCACACGCACGCACACGTGCACACAAAGGCCAACAAACGAATCCGACGGCCCTCCGCCCCTCCCTCCCGCCCATCCCCGCAGCCGTCGACGCCGGCGCGCCCCCCAAGGCCGCGGCCAACTGGGTGATGGGTGACATTATGGCGGCCTGCAAGGAGGCCAAGATCGGTATGGAGTCACTCGAGATGTCACCGCAGGTGGGTGGGTGAGGGGCAACTCCTCCCTTGTTTTGGGGGGAGCCCTCTGTTGTGGAGGAGAGGCACGCCCTTTGGCCAGCGTTGCGGGGGATTGCTTTGGAGTTGCTGAACTTCAGTTGCTGGAAGCTTCCCAGAAACGGCCGAAGAGGAGGCCCTGCCCTCCTCCCTCAAAGCCCCCCCCACCCCCACCTGCGCCTGAATTGCAAACGCCACACACGCCCTCCCCTGCCCCCCCGCCTTCCGCCCCCAAGGCCCTCGCCGAGATGATCTCGCTCATCGACGAGGGCGTGATCAGCGGCAAGATCGCAAAGGACGCGCTGCCGCGGCTGCTGGCGGGGGACGGCAACGGCGGCGTGCGGGCGTTTGTGGAGGCGCAGGGGATGGTGCAGATCTCGGGTGCGCAGCGCGCGGGGCCGGGGGCGCGGCTTTGCTGGGGCCGGCCGGGCTGCGTTGCTTTGATTTTCGGGAGGGGCCGTGTTTCCCCGTTGACGCTCTCGCCTCGGGGACGCCGGCCCCCCTTTGGCGCGCGCTTTGCAGGCTTGCTGGAACCGAACGAGGCGCCAAAGTTCCCCCCGCAAGCCTCCCTGAAAACCGCTCCACCCCGACGGCGGCCCCCTCCAAACCCACCCAACCCCCAAACCCACCCACCCACCTCCCAAACCCACCCACCCACCCGCCCCCAAACGCACGCCCCCAACCCCCAGACGTGTCTGCGGTGGAGGCCATGGTGGACGCCGTGCTGGCCGCCAACCCCAAGCAGCTGGCGGACTACTGCGGGGGGAAGACCAAGCTGGCGGGCTTCTTCACGGGGCAGGTGGGGGGCCTGGCGCGGCCGCGCGCTGAATGTACCCTGTGGGGGCCGCTCCGCACCGCGTGCGCGTTTGCGTCGTGTGTTTCGTGCTGTGTCGTGTGGTCGGCTCGCCTGCTTTTGTTAGTGCTTTCACGTGCTTTTGCGCTTGCTTGCAATGAAAACCGGCCTTGGCAAGGCAACGAAAGCCACTGCCTCCAACCCCTAACCCCCCCCCAGGTGATGAAGGAGAGCCAGGGCCGCGTCAACCCCGGCCTCATGCAGGAGGTGCTGCAGCGCAGGCTCCAGGCGGCGGTGGACAAGGCCGCCAGCGCCGCGTGACCGCCGCGTGACCGATTCGCCCTCTCTTGCGCGTAGCTTGCGGGAGGGCCGCGGCCGCGGGAGGAAATTCCAGGCCACGAGCTCGCTCACTGCTGCTGCCTCTCATCTTGTGCACCCCCCAAGGCACTTCTTTGTCCGATCGGCTGTAAACCAGACGTCGCGGCACCCCTGCCCTGTGGCTTTGCCCCCTTGGAAATTTGGCTGTTTGGTTTTTTGACAGGGTTTGCAGGTGTGCGGGTTCCCAGGTGCGCGTGACGCAATTGCAGCGGCGGCCCCAGCCGTCCAGTGCGAGACACAGCGAAAAGCAAAACACACACCGTCTGCTCGGCTAGCCCTTGCACCAGCCCCTGCGCCAGCCCTCGCGCCAGCCCTCGCGCCAGCCCTCGCGCCAGCCCTCGCGCTAGCCCTCGCGCTAGCCCTTGCGCAGCAGCTCCGCGCACGCCTGGCTGAGGAATGCCTGCGCCACGCGGGGGCTGGCCTCGGTGAGGTGAAGGTAGCCGGGCGTGGCCACCAGCTGGGCAAAGCGCTCCTGCGACGCGGCCGCGTACGACACGCACGCCGCCATCAGCTCGGGGCTGCGCTCCTCGTGCGCGAGCAGCACGTGCGTCGACACGTTCTGCGGGTCAGGGGGGCGGGTTTGGGGGCTGGGCTTGAGCAGGCCAAGTGCAGGGGCTCCCGCCTGCTTTGCCAGCGGCCTGTTGGCGGCGGTGTACCTGGCGGGGCAGCCTGCCACAAGCCAGCCCTACCTAAATGAATGAAAAGCCATCAAGACCCCCATCCCAATCACCTCCAGCGTCGTCGTCGCGCACAGCACGCCGAGGCACTCGGCCTTCAGCCCCGGCAGGCCGTACCGCGCCGCCGCGCCAAACAGCGTGGGCGCGTCGCGGGGCGGCACCGCGTCGAGGCGCGCGTACAGGTAGGCCAGCAGGAGCTTGAGGATCTCAGGGTAAACGTCGGCCACGTGCAGCTGCCAGAGGGGGGGTTGTTTAGTCAGGGCGTGACTAAAATGGCTTTAGTTTGCCGGCTGGCGAGTTCATCTTGCGGACGTTTTGGGGGGACCTGAAGCCCCAAACCCTGAACATGATAAAGCAGTGCACGCATGCACTGGCAGGCATACTGAACGAGGCGGCAGCCGGCCGGCCCACCTTCCAGCGCCCCTCCTTTGTGTCAAAGCCCTTGCCAGAGGCGGCCGCCTGCTCCATGAGCTGTGGCGGTCGGGGGGCGACCGCGGTTTGGTTTGAGGTTGTCAGGGAAAGGGGGCGTGTGGTCAAATGCAACGCACCAATCGGCGGGCCGGGGGGGGGGGGGCGCAGTTCCTGGCGGCGCTGTGGCGTCCTCGCTTCCACGTCAAGCCCCAGGCCCCACCCGCACAGCGGGTTTGCCACCGCACCTCCCGGAACCGCGGGCTGATGGCGAGCACGAGCATGTGCGCCGGCAGCGGCGGCACGCCGCCGGCGATGATCTCCACGTCGCTGAGGCTCTCGCTTAGGTAATAGGGCCGCAGGTCGTGGGGTGGAACCAGCGCGCACGGCGGGGCCGCCGCGTCCGCGTCTGCCGGGACCTGCAGCTGCGCCGGGGCCTCGTCCGGCGCAGCGGCAGGGGCAAACACCCACTCCAGCGGGAAGCGCGACGCGTGCTCGCCAGCAGCACGGCTGCCGCCTGTGTGCGGGGGGGCAAGCGCCAGGCTAGACGTGAGCCGCCGGCACGCTGCGCCAGCCCCTGCTGCCCACATGCGCCTGTCACCACCCACCGATCATCAGCGCGCCGCCTCCCTGCTCGCGCGGCAGGGCGACTGCGGTGTGCCCAAAACGCGGGCCGCCGCCAAACGGTGCGCCGCTGCCCGCGCCGAGCGCGGCCGGTGGGAGCTTGGTCCAGGTGCACGTGTCCAGGTCCAGACAGAAAACATCGCCTGTCACCACTCCCTGCATTTATGGCAGCCAAAAGGAGGGGTTGACTCGCGCCGCGCGCCCATGTGGCATACGCGGCGGCCGTGCACGATGCGAGCAGCCAATTTATGCAACCAGCAACATCACAAGACACACTGCTGCACACCTTTACGGCGGGCGAGCACAGGACGCCGCCGGTGATGACGAGCCACGGGCCGGCGCCGCCGTCCCCCTCCAGCAGCACCGCAGCGCAGCCCATGCGGGCCGTGGGCACGTGGCCGCGCGCCTGCAGCGCGCTCCAGCCCACGGCCGCTCGGCCGCTGCTGCTGCCCTTACTGCCGCCGCTGGCGCTCCCCTGCCGCAGCGCGCCTCCAATGTCGAGCGTCGCGACCTGCATTGCCACGTCGCGCTTGCTGCCGACAAGCAGGCCACCCGGGGTCACCACCAGTGCCTCGGCGCGGTCAAAGCCGGGGTGGCCGGACACGGGCAGCTCGCGCCACGCCGCGCCGGACAGCAGGTCGAGAGCGCTCAGCGTGCAGGCGGCGCTGGCGTGCGCACTGGCTGCTGTTTTGCCGTTGGCGAGCGCCGCAACGGCGGTGCGCTTTGGTGCTGGGTCCCTGTTTTCGTCCTGTTGCCGTGGTTTGGGAACGTAGGTTAATCTCGGCTCCAGCACGTCATGCAGTGCCATGCAGTGCCATGCAGTGCCAGCGAGCAGGGCACTCGATGCTGCACAAACTGGGGTGTGGCCCATGATTTGATGCACACCTGCCCGAGTTGTCCCAGCGCGATCAGCAAACCGCCATGCAGGGCGAGGAGTTCGCCGGCGCCGCTGGCGGCCGGCCGCGAAGGCCAGCGGCCGGCGAGAGTCGCGGCGCCGACCGCACACCACTCCTGCGTTGCAGGGTTGAACCTCCACGCGTCGTCGAGCCGGCTGCCGTCGGCGCCGCGCCCGCCGACGACCCACAGCTGGTCTGCGTAGGCAAGCGTTGCGTGGCCTGCCCTTGGCCCGGGCCCCCGCTCCTTGACCGCGGCGCCGACCTGGCGCCACGGGGCCGAGGGGTCTGCGAGGTCCAGCGCCAGCAGCTGGTCGCTGAGGGCGCCCGTCTCGTCGCGGCCGCCAAACAGGTATGCTGTGGAGCTGCAGAGGACTGCCGCTGCTGCGCCGGTGCGCGCTGGCGCCTGCGGCAGGCTGATGGATTGCTGCATCCCGCGCTGCGCTGCGCGTGCTGCGGTGGACCGTGCTGACCGGCCCTGCGGCCCTGCGCTGGCTGCCGCGCTGCCAGGCAAGGGCCCACGACACGCTCTTGGCAGGCCGTGACCAGCCGCGCGGTTTGCCCCGCGTGGATCGAGCGGGTCGTCGTCAGATAGACCAGGGCGCGCGCTGTTCTTGCGCGGCCGAATTGCGTGTGGGAAATGTCCGTATCGATCAATCGATCCAAACATGCTGACTGCTCAATCGTGGCGGTATGAGCCCGCCCGCCCGGCACCTCGTGGCGCCCGCATGGCGCCGCGGGCACCGGCACTCCGGCCGCATGCACCGCCGCAGCCCCCATGCAAACCCTCGACGGGGCCCCTGACCCCATAGCAAGCCATTTACAGCGGCGCAAGTTCATCCGGTGTCGTTTGTGCCAAAGCAGGCCACTGCTGTGCTTGAGTGGTGCTGACCGTGTTTTTTGCCGCTCTCTGCGCAGCCGTCCTTCTCCAAGTACCGGCGCGTGTTTCAGCAGCGCAGCGCACGCGGCCCTCTGGTCAACGTCCCCCGCGCGCCGATCACGCGTCCAGCAGCCGCTGCACGCTGTCCACGACGGGGAAGCCGTGCCCCTCGGGCAGCGGCTTGTTGCCGTCGCGCACCACCAGCACGGGGCGCCACCCCGCCGCCGCCGCCGCCTGCGCCTCGCCGATCAGGTCCGTCGCAAACACCACCTCCTCCTCCGCCGGGTCCACGCCCAGCGCCGCCGCGATCTCGCGGTAGCTGCCCGCCTCCTGCTTCGGGCCCGACGTCGTGTCAAAGTAGCCGCACAGGTAGGGCCGCAGGTCCCCGGCCTGCGTGTGGCCGAAGAACTGCCGCTGCGCCTCGCGGGAGCCGCTGGAGTAGATGTAGGCCTTGATGCCCGCGTTGCGCCACTCGGCCAGCGCGTCCGGCACGTCCCGGAAGAGCTGCGCCACGAGCGCGCCGGAGCGGAAGCCGCCGCGCCAGATGTGGCCCTGCAGCTGCTTCAGCGCACCGATCTGCGGGGTGTTTTTGATTTTGTGAAGGTGGGAACCCGGGCGGCTTTTGGGCCCAGCGCTTGCAAGCTCAGCTGCGCGCACGCATCTGCGCCGCTCCGCGACGCCCCACTCCGCGCCCCGAAGGACCCCCACAAACCCGCCATGCTGCCCCCCCCTCTCCCCGCCCGCCCCACCTTGCGGTCCGCCGCGATGGCCGCCTCAACCCACGCCACCACCGCGTCCACCACCGCCGCCTTGCCCGCCGACGCGGCGGGCACGCCCGCGCCGCCGTCGGCGGCGGCCTGCTGGCGGATCGCCTCGACGTCGGCCTGCACCTCCTCCGACTCGTAGCCGGCCTCAAGGTGGGGGCGCACGTGCTGGCGCGCGTAGCTGAACATGGTGTCAGCCACAAAGCTGATGGGGGCCACGGTGCCCTCAATGTCGAGCACCACCGCCGCCGGCCGGCGCCGCAGCCGCGCGCGCTTGGCCGCGGCCGCGCCGTTGGCGGGCGCCGCGTCGGGCGCGGCGGCGGCGGCGCGCTTGGCGGCGGCGCCGTTGGCGAGCGGCAGCGGCGCGGGCGGCTGGGAGGCGTCGAGGCCGAGGTGGCGCATTTTGATGGCGGACTCGAAAAGGTAGTCGTAGCACTCAGCCTGCGTCTTGGCCTGGATCCAGGTCTTGCCCCACACGTACACGCCTGCGGCGCGGTGGCGGGGAGGGAGCGGACGTGCCGCAGGCTCTGGTCAGCCAGCGCGCCCAGTCGCCCAGGGCCACGAAAAACAAACTCCCTCCCTCCCGACGAGGGCCAGAACCAGCGTCGGGCCGAAGCACATTTTCCTTTCGCTGCCCTGCCACCCCGCCACGGCGGCGCGGCTCGCCGGTGCGGCCGCGCGGCGGCGGCCCGCTGCGCGCGCGCTCGGCCGCTCACCGTGGCGGCGCACCAGCACCGCGTTGGCCTTGGGGTAGTCCGCAATGGCCTGCCGCAGCCGGTCCGTGAGCTCGCACTCGCGAGCGGTGTTCTCGATGATCGGGACCACGCAGTTGCCGTAGAAGCCGTGGCCCTCGATGCCCTGCGTGCGAGGAGGGGGGTGGGGGGGCGTGCTCCGTAAGCAGCTGGGGCGCGCGCACGCGCGCGCCTCTCCTCTGCGACGCAAAGACCTGCCGCGGCCGCCCTCGTTCGCTGGGCAATGCTGCGCCACTGCATTCACACGCGCGGCGGCGCCACCCGGCCGGAGCCCCGCCCCGGAAGCGACGGGCCGCAGCGCCCGCCCCACCCCATCCCAGCACCCGCCTTGATCATTTCGAGGTGGGTGCAGCTGAACTCCGTCGCCTCGGGGTCCAGCATCGTCGCCATCACCGCGTTGAGGCTGTGGCTGTGCATCACCGCGCCGGCGCCGCGCAGCTCGTAGGCCTGCGCGTTTTTTGGCGCGTGGTGGGGGCCGGTGAGGATTGGGCGTGCGCATTTCACTTCTGCGTGCGCAGCGCGGCAGCCGCCCCCGCCGCTGCAGGCTGCCGCGGCCGCCGGATGCAGGCGTCCCGCGCAGGCGGCCAGCATGGCAAGCACGCACCCCCCCCGCCAGGCCTGCACCCCCCCCGCCAGGCCTGCGCTCATGTGTGCGCTCACCGCCATGAACAGCGGCGAGCATTCGCTGAGCTTGGGCGCGGGGTAAGGCGGCGGCCGCGCCGTCGGCGCCTCCACCACCTCGCCGGCGCCGTCCAGCACGTACATGTCCGACGGCTGCATGCGCTCCTTCTGGACGCCCGAGGGAGCCATTACGATCCTGTCCTCGCCGGCCCGCACGGAGATGCCCCCGCCCGTGCCAGAGACCCAGCCCTGAGAGTAGAACAGGGAGCAGAGCTCCGCTATCAGGCTCTTGGCCTCCTCCACGGTCACGCCCGACATTTCTACGGGCTCGTTGGGAGCGGATGCGCGCGGTGCGGGGCCGCCAGGCAGAGCAGCGCGCAGGCTGCGGCGGGTTGCAGGGCAGAGGGCGCGCCTGCAGGCGGGCGGCACGATCAGGCAGCTGCGAGCCGTGGTCAGATAGGGCAGGCGCGGTGCGATCATTGTAATGGGCGGCAACTGTGGCGCCGACTGTTTCACCAGCGCTCGCCGCCGCCGCGCCGGTGCCGCCGCGGTGACCAGATGCGCGGCATCTTCTGGCCCCGTATCGATTCCATGTGGGCACGATTCAGGCAGAAGCAGCTGACGCAGCACGTCTGTATCAGCGGCATCCCAATGTGCGTGCCGCGGCAGGCAGGAGGAGCCAGGCAAACGTGCGCGCCGCTCGCTCGCACGCGGTTCGTTCGAGGCCGCTAGCTTCTGCCGCCCTTCGCCATACGACAGGCCTGGAGGTGGCTCGAGCCACGACGCTCGAAAACTATGGCAAAGTAGGGGCGCCGTCCCCATTGGCCTTGTGGGCCCGCCAGTCGGCGCGCTAGCAGTCCGCGCCGTGGAACAGCAAGCGGCCCGCAGCCGCCCTTGCGGCATGCGATTGCATCCGGTGCACGGGACGCCGCCGCGCTTCACGCCGTCCACGTGAGCATTCAATTGTCGGCTGGAGGTGCCGTCCAGCGGGGGTTGACCTGCGGAAGGGGCGCCCCGACCACGCTGCCGTCCTTGCAAGCAAGTCGTGGGCAGTAAAGGAGGCCGCCAAACACAATGCGCGACAGTAAGAACAGGAGCACGATGCGGCTGCCGCCGTCCTTACCTGTGCAGCGACCACCCACTGGCGTCGAACAAGTCCTGATGAACTGCAGCGGCACTGCAGCGGCGCGGCGGCAGCTGCGCGCCCCGCGCTGGTGCCGCGCTCAGGTCCCGGACCGGCGCGGGACGCGTCGCATTCGCGAGCCCTGTCATCTAGGCTGCCCACCAGGAGACCCCAGCGGCTCGCCCCTGCCCCTTTGCCCGTGCGTGATCTGGCCAGGGCCGCGCGGCACGATGCAGCAGCTCCGGCGGGCCCTGTTGACGCACATCCGGATGCCGCTGCAGCAGACCAGCAGCAACCCGGCAGCAGCGGCGGTCTCGTCCTTCTGGCGAGGGTTCGCGGGCGGTGGCTACCTGGACAAGGACGAGGTCACCCAGCGCGTGCTGCACGTCACCAAGCACTTTGAGAAAATCGACCCCGCCAAGGCGCGCGGGCGCGGGGGGCCTGGGGGCGCAGATCTTGGCGTGGCAGCGGGGGCGCAGCGCCGCGGCGTGCCGCTGCTGCGGGCCCGCCCGCCCCCCCCGGCTCGCGGCGCGCTGCACTGCCGCCCTGCCCGGGCGCAGGCGCGGCCTCGGCAGTGGCCGGCGGCACGCCAGTGCGCGCGGCCCCAGCAGCAGGCCCTCGGCGGCAGCCTGGCACGCGCGCCGCTGCCGCCGCAAACGCGTGGGCTGCAGCGCGCGGGCGGCCTGCCTCGCCCCCGCCCCCGCCCTCGCGACCGCACGCCAACAGACGCCCCCCTTCGCCCCGCGCCCCGTCTCCCGCACCCCCAGGTCATCCCCGCGGCCACCTTTGAGAAGGACCTCGGCCTGGACAGCCTGGACGTGGTCGAGCTGGTCATGGCGTTCGAGGAGGAGTTCGCCATCGAGATCCCCGACGCCGACGCCGACAAGATCTCGTCCGTGACGGACGCGGTCAACTACATCGCCAGCCACCCCATGGCCAAGTAGGCGCGCCGCAGCGGGGGCCGGCGGGGGGGCCCTGCTCGACCGCCGGCTCGGGCGCCGGCGCGCTGCGCGCCGGGCGCGGCGCGGGCCGCGCCGCTGGCTTATCCCCGGGGCGCTCATCGCTCTCGGGCCTGGAGCGAAGCGAGCCTGGAGCGGCGGCAGGGGAGCGCGCGTCTGCGCAGGCCATGCGCCCGCCCCTCCGTGCGGGCGGGCTCGCGGCGGAGGGCCTGCGCGCGTTGTGTCTTGTGCCTGCGCGCGACTGCACGTTGGTGCACGCAACGGCTGTTCAGCATTGTAAGCTTAGAGTTTGGCGTCTCTTCCACCGGCGCAAAGGGTCTATCTGGGCTGAATCCGCGCTCCATGTGGCAGTACACTCGCCGGGTGACGCCAGGCCGATTTTACGGTGCTGGGCCCTTTATCCCGCCCCTCCGCCCGCAAGCCGCGTTTGCTGCTTAACCCGCGTTCGTTTCGGGCCTGCAGAGGTGTTTTGGAACCGGGAGCCGAGTGTTTCGCTGCCGTCTGCCGCATCCATCAGACCCCACCCGCCTACGACGGCAGGTTTTGCGTCTTGTTAGGCGCCGCATAAACAGAGGAAGGGCGAGCTAGCGGCCCGGCACCGGCCCCTTGGCAGTCCAGCCGTGGCCGTCCTAGCGCTCCTGGCCGCGCTCGCGCACCCCTTCGTGGCGCGCAGGAGCCCCCAAGAGCGTCGAGGTTAAGCCGGTGCAAGCCAGACCAGCGCCATCTGCTGCAGTGTCCTGCGCGCCGCTCGTCACCGGGCGCGCCGGCGCCGCTGCCGCTGCTGCTGCTCAGCACACGCGCACCGGTGCCGCCCGCGCCCGTTCGGCCCTGGCCGTCAGCCAAGTGGCAGCCGCGCCCGGGCCCAGCTCGATGGAGGCGGCGCCCGCGGGCGCGTGGTCGCGCCTGGCGTATGCCGGCGGCGCGCGCTGCGGCCACACCGCGACGGTGGTGGGCGCGCACGTCTACGTCTGCGGCGGCCGCCGCGGGTGCGTCCCCGGCGCGGCGCGGCCCAGGCACAGCGAGGGGGCTTGCAGTCTGCCGCAGCTGCCGCAATCCAGGCTCCCCGCGCGCCGATCCAGCGCCGCGCCACAGCGCTCGCGGCCCACGCCCGCCCGCCCGCCCGCCCGCCCCCCCGCCTGCCATCCCCGCAGGGACACCTACTTCACAGACCTGCTGCGCTACGACGCAGAGGCGGGCACCTGGGAGACGCTGTCGCAGACGATATCCTGCGGCGCGGTGAGCGGCGCGCGCAACCGAGGGCGCCCCGCGGCTCCGCGAAGCGGCGCTGCCCGCAGGGGCGCGCGAGCCGCAGGCGCGCGCCGCCGTCAGCCCGTCGCCGGCCTCCCATGCCCCGCCCCGCCTCGGCGGCCGCCTCCCATCCCCCGCCCCCCGCCCCGCAGCGCGCCAACCACTCGGCCACGCTCGTCCACCCTCCCGGCGGCGGCGCGGAGATCTGGTTTGTCGCCGGGCAGAGCAAGGAGCTTGTCTACGACGACTGCTGGGCGCTCGACCTGGCCACGCTGACGTGGCGGCGCGTGGAAGTCAGGTACGACCCCGGGCCTCGACAGCTGCCGCGCCCCTCGCGCATGCACAGACAGACGTGTGCGCGGCGGCCGTTGGGTGCTTGCCGGGCGGCTGGGCGGCGGCGCTGCGGGCGGTCGGAAGGGTTGTGGTGCTGCAGCGCAGTCGTAGGGAGTGCAGCTGGCGCTGGCGCTAGCGGCATGGCAGTCGCGTGCAAGCGGCGTGCAAGCGGCGTGCAAGGCTCGAGCTCGGCCGCCCCTCCCCTCCCTCCCTATCCAGCGACGGCGGCCAGGGCCTCCTGTCGCGCACTGCGCACACCGCGGAGCCGCACCCCCAGCGGCCCCACGAGATCCTCATCTTCGGTAGGGGGTGCAGCCCGTTGGCACCAGCGCGGCGGGGCGCGGGGCGGGCCCCCGCATGCGGAAGCGCTAGCAACTGCTTGGCCCCGGCAGCGCGCCGATCGGCAGCAAAGGGTGGGCCAGTCCGGCCCCAAATCCCGATCGACGCCGCGCTGCCCGCAAACACCCCTCCCCCCTTTCCCGACAAAAGGCGGCTACGGCGGCAACGGCCAGTCCTACGCCTTTGTCAACAGCCTGGTGTCACTCGACACCGTCACCGGCGCCGCCGTCGAGCTGGCGCCCGCGGGGCGGCTGCCGACGGCGCGCGCCTACCACTCCTGGTCGACCGTTGGGTCTGTCGGCTACGTATTTGGCGGCCGCTGCGGGGAGGGGGGCATCGAGGCTGGGGACCCCTCCCTGCTTTGTGCATACGACGCGGCCGCGGTGCGCGCGCCGCGCGCAGTGATTGAGGGGCGGGGCGTTGGGGGTGTGGCAGCAGTGCTCGCACGCGCGCTTGCGCGGTTTGGGGGGCAGCGGTGCCTTGGCGCTCGCATGCGCGCGGTCCGGGCCAAGCATTGCTTAGCAACGATCAAGCCCCAAGCAGCCAAACCCCCACACGCGGCAGCATGCACCCAGCGGCAACGCCCTCCCTCCCCACCAAAAAACAACAACACCCAGAACGCCTGGCTGGATCTGGAGGGAAGGGTCCACGGGGAGGCCCCCGGCCCCCGCAGCAGCCACCGCTCCGTCGCGCTGGCGGGGCGCGTCCTCATGCTGGGCGGCACGGCAAAGGGGCCCACGGGCAAGCCCGCCGGCACGGGCAGCCTGCGCACGTGAGAGGGGCGCCCCTGCGCCGCTGTCGGGCCGCCGCCGCTCCTGGCGCCGCCGCCTGCCCTGCTATGCCTGCTGTGCGGGCCCATTGTGCGGTGCTCACGCTGCCCCGCCCCTCTTGCGCATTCCGCCCCAGGTTGATCGTTGCCCCGGCCGGCCAGCTGGTATGGTCATCCTGCGACGAGCCACCCGGCACCGCGCAGCAGCGGCTGTTTGGTGCGTGCGGCCGGCGGCTAACGCGATTCATAGCGGCAGGCCAACCCTTTCTGCCCGCTCCGCGCCAGTGGCCCGCCGTCGCGGCCTCCGGACCACTGCCCAAACCGCCACCTACCAAAAGCCCGGATCCGGCCCCCCGCCTGAAAGCCTCCCGCCCCACCCGCCCCGCGCGCCGGCCGCGCGCCCGCCCCGCAGACCGCAGCGCGCACGCCATGATGCTCCTCAACGGCGGCGGCGCCCTCGCGGTGCATTGCGGCTTCATACCCGTGGACCGGGAGAGGGGCAGGAAGACCCTGTACACGGGGGACTTTTGGGCGCTGCCCCTTGACGCCGACGCGCCCGCGCGCTGTGCGGCGACGCAGCAGCTGCTCGCCGCCGCCGCCAGGCCGAAGCGGCGCGCCGCCGCCGCGGGCGCCGCCGCCGGCCGCGGCGCGCAGCAGGCGGCGAAGCGCACGCGCGGCGGCGGCGACGGCCGTGGCGACGAAAGCGGCGCCGCCGGCGACCAGGCCCACGGCGCCGTTGCGGCGGCGACGGCCAACGGGCTGGAGCGCGTGAGCGGCGAGCTCGGCACCATTCGCGGCGAGCTCGACGCGGCGCAGCGCAACACGCAGGCGCAGGCGGCGCGCATCGCCGAGCTGGAAGCCCAGCTCGCCGCCGCCGCCGGGGAGGCGGCCCGCGGCGGCGACGGCGGCGGCGGCGCGGCGAGGGCGTCGGCAGAGGCCGAGGCCGAGGCGGCGCAGCTGCGCGAGGCGCTGCAGCGCGAGCAGGCGCGCGCCAACGCGGCCGAGGAGGCGGCGCGCAGCTTGGAGCAGCAGCGGTCCGAATTCGAGGCCCGCCTGGCCGAGGCGGAGCGCCGCGCGCTCGCCGCCGAGCGGCAGGCCAAGCAGGCCAAGCGGGGCGCGGAAGAGGCGGAGCAGAGCACAAGGGACCACGCTGCCGCGCTGGCCGATGCGCTGCAGCGCGCCGCCGACGCGGAACAGCGCGCCGCCGATGCGGAGAGGCGCGCGGACGAGGCGGGGCGCGGCGCGGAGGCCCAGGCGGCCGGGGCGCTGGCCGATGCGCTGCAGCGCGCCGCCGACGCGGAACAGCGCGCCGCCGATGCGGAGAGGCGCGCGGACGAGGCGGGGCGCGGCGCGGAGGCCCAGGCGGCCGCGCTGCTGGCGGAGGCGCTGCAGCGCGCGGACGAAGCAGAGCGGCGCGCATCGGCGGCCGAGCAGCAGGCCGCCGACGCTGAGAGGCGCGCGGACGAGGCGGGGCGGGGCGCGGAGGCCCAGGCGGCCGCGCTGCTGGCCGAGGCGCTGCAGCGCGCGGATGAAGCGGAGCGGCGCGCCTCCGCGGCCGAGCAGAGCGCCGCCGAAGCGCAGCAGCTCGCGTCCGAAGCGCAGGAGGCGGCGGCGGAGGCGCGGGGGCGGGCGTCCGAGGCGGACAGGCTCGCCGCCGAGGTGGCCGGGGCTGTGGGCCGCGCCGCGGACGCGGAGCAGCGCGCCGAAGAGCTCAGCGGCGAGCTGCAGCGGGCAGAAGAAGAGAAGCGGGCCGCGGACGCGCGCGCCGAGGCGGCGGCGCGCGCGCAGGCCGAGGCGGAGCAGAGCATGGCGTCGGATGTGGCGCGCCTGCGGGAGGAGCTGGCGGCGGCGCAGGATGTGGCAGCGCAGGCGGCTGCGCGCGCCGACAGGTGATTGCCCCGGCCGGGAGGGGCGGGAGACAGAGGCAAGGGGCAAGGCCCCAATGCTTGCAGACGCCGGCGCTGGCCGCCACGCCCGCCGAGCCACCGCGCTGCTGCTCGATTGGACCACACCCGTGCCCCGCCCCGCTTCGTCCCGCCCCGCTCCGTTCAACTGCTCAGCCCCCCTCAACCCTCCCTCCCCCCCCCTCGCAGCCTCGCTGAGGAGCTTGCTGTCGCCCAGGCGGCGGCCGAGAGGGAGCGGAGCGCCTGGGAGCACGAGCGGCAGCAGCTGCGCCTCGACATGCAAACGCTGCAGGAGGCGACCGCCGGCCACGCGCAGGAGCTGCTCAAAGCCGGCCTGGGCAGCAGCCGCGCCGCGCTGGAGGCGCAGTGGCGCGTGCTGGGCATGCTGATGCTCCACCAGGTGGATCTGACCCACGAGGCCATCCGCAGCGGCGGGTCAATCGAGTCCACGGCGGCGCTCGAGGCGGCGGCGGCGGGCGTGCTGGGGGCCGCCGCGGGCGCGGCGCCCGGCGGCGGGCCCGGCTGACGGGGGCCGCACGCCTCGCCGCCAACCCCGTCCCCGCGATCGCGCTCTTATGCGTCCACGGCCCGCCCTTCGGCCACCGCTTCGCGTGCATGTGGGGCGTGGGGCGCGCCTGGGGGGCGTTGTACACGGCGGCTGCGGCCAGGCGGCGGCGGTGCGCAGGCGGTGCGACTCCTGCGTATGCCTAGACCGGGGCCCACACAAAACCGTTCAGTTGTTTAGAGAGTTATTCCTCATACTTGTAGGAGGCGCCCGCTTCTCGGTTGGTTCCAGTGGGCGCAACACCGCGGACGAGGCCGCGGCGGCCTGCCCGAGGAGATCTCCTATCGGTGGATCCGCCCGGAGCGCGCGTCGGAGGGAGGTGGAGTCCAGGATGGCAGCGGAGGCGGTCGCCGCAGAAGCCGCAGCTGCTGCCGGAGAGGAGGGCGAGCAGGAGGGGCCCGCGCTCGCTCCAGCCGCTCAACCTGCCGATCCAGTGCCTCCAGAGGCCGCCGGCACCGCAGCGGGGGAGGACGATGCGGCCGCCGCCGCCGCCGCCGCCGCACCCGCTGCAGGCGCGCCACCGCCCTCGCCGCCGCGCCCGGACGCACCAGAACGGGGCGTGCTGCGACTGCGCGGCATCCCCTTTGCCGCCAATGAGGCCAACATCTTCGAATTCTTTGCGGGCGCGGAAAACATCCAGCAGCCCCTGGAGGTGTATATCTGCAGGCGGAACGGTGCGTGCGGTGGTGCGCGCGCAGCCCTGCAGCGCGCTCCCGCGCACGCTCTGCACGCTGCGCCCCGTGTTTCTGTCCTGACTCATGGGGGCACAGTCGGGCCGGCAGCAAACGCATCTTTAAAGCGATGCATGCATACGCTGCGGCCCATGCAAACCTGTGCGGCACGCCCCCCCCCCCCCGCCGCGCGGCCCCCGCAGGCCGCAGCACCGGCGAGTGCTACGTGGTGCTGCCAACGGCGGAGGACGCGGCCTCGGCGCGGCAGCAGCTGGACAAACGCAACATCGCGCACAGATACATAGAGTGAGCGGCGGTGCAGCCGCGCGGGCGCGCCGCGCTGTCCCGCACGCATGCGCGCGCACTCGCCGTTCTGTGGGGGCGCGTCGTACCCTGTTTCCCCTGGCGGCCCCCACCACCGACCCTGGACCGTCGTCCCTCCCCTCCTAATCCTCGTCCCCAGGATCTTTGACGCCAGCCTGCCGGACCTGGAGGCTGTGCGCACCATCCTGGAGGAGTCCGCGCCCCGCGGCCACTGCCTGCGCCTCCGCGGCCTGCCCTTCAGCGCCGCCGCCGCCGACGTGGCCGCGTTCCTCGAGGGCGTCGCGCTGGCAGAGGGGCCGGAAGCCATTGTCCTCACCTTCACCGCCGACGGCCGGCCCACGGGCGAGGCGTATGTGGAGGTGGCCGACGAGGCGGCGGCCGCCGCGGCGATGGCCAAGCATAAGGAGCGCATGGGCCCGCGCTACATCGAGGTCTTCGCCAGCACCAAGCACGACCTGCTGCAGGCCGCGCAGCAGGCGCAGTTCCACCAGGGCCAGGCCGTGCTGCGGCGGCGCTGGGCTGCGCTGGGCGGTGGCGACGGCGGCGGCGGCGCGGTGGGCGGCGGCGCGGCTGGCGGCGGCGCGGCGCGCGGGCCGGCGGTGCACGGCGGCGGCGGCGGCGGGGTTGGCGGCGGCTATGGCGCGCCGCACTACGCAACGCTCCCGGCTGGTGGCGGCGGCGTCGACGGCCTCACGCAGGCGTTTGAAGGTCAGCAGCGCGGCGCGGCGCTTTGCGTGCTGGGCTGGGTTCCCCACTGGCCTCCAGAGCGCATGCAATTGCCCTGCCGGCTCGTCGCCCCTTGCCCCGGCCTGCGTCGCGCTGCTTAGCTGACAACCCTCCCTCCGCCCGCCGCGCACAGGCTTCGGCCTCCGAGGCATGCCGCAGGCGCCCGGCGCGCCGTACGTGATGGGACCCGAGATGCTGATGCAGTACGCCGGCGTGCCCATGGGCGGCCCCGGGGGCGGCATGGCGGTACCGTATTATGTCATGGAGGGCGCCCCGATGGCCGGCCCGATGGGCGGCGGGCCCGGCGGCGCGGCGGGCGGCGGCCGCGGGCCGCAGGGCGCGCAGCAGGGCGTGCCGCCGCAGGGCGGTGGGCTGCTGCTCGCGGGCTACAGCCAGCAGGGGCCCGTGTACGTGCCTGCCGGCCCCATGCTGCCGCACCAGCAGGCGGGCCCGCAGCTGCAGGCGGCCGCGGCGGCGCAGGCCGCGGGGCCCTACCTCCAGGCGGTGCCGCTGCAGCAGTGGCCGCCGCAGGCGGACGCGCAGCAGATGGCGCAGGGCGGCTGGGGCTACGGCGGCGGCATGCAGCCCGGCGCGCTGGCAGCCGCGCTGCCGGCGCACTTTTTGCCGCAGCTGGGCGCGCCGGGGCAGCAACAACACGACATGCAGCAGCCCCATGACATGCACCAGCAGCAGCAGCAGCAGCAGCAGCACCAGCAGCAGCAGCAGCAGCAGCACTACCACCACCGCCACGGGCACAGAGGCTGATGACAGCCCCCGCCCTGCCCCACCATGCCACTCCCCCCTTACATACACCACCGCCAGGGGGGCTCCCTCAGACCTTGGTGCGCCCACGCCCTCGCAGCCGCCGGCGCGCCCCCCCCCGCGCGTACCCGATTCACTACCCACTTTTTGGTCCCGAGTTCCTTTTCCAGCCACTTGAAGAGGCGCGGCGCGATTGCTTATAAGGGGCCTGGCGCCTGGCGCGGCACGGCCTGCGCGCCGGTGTGCCGCGGCCTGCCCGCCCGCCAAACCCCTCGACAGCCCCTTTGCCGGCCCCGTCATCACTTTCCTGTCTGCCCCGCTTGCCCCGCTTTGCCTTGCCTCACACCCCCCGACGCGCCGCGGCGTGTCGCCCCGCCTGCGCGGGGCGAGCGCACATGCGCGCGTGCGAGCGCGGGACCCACTCACGCGCACACGCACGCACCTGTTGGACGGCCGCCGTGTCGGCCTCGTCCAGCAGGCCGCGTGCCTTCCCTCTGCCTGCCTCCACCCCTCGCCCCAGGCCCCCATAGGGCCGCCAGCACAGCCGCGCGCAAGGCGCGCGCGCCCCCATGCCTGCGGCGCCACCCCGCCAGTCCTTCATGGCTTTACATAGGTTTTGGCACCTCGGCCCTCTTTTGTCAAGGGCGGCACTAACATCCTTGTTTACCTTTTACGAGGCGCACGCCGTCCTCGCCAGGAAAACCCCCAGTATCTTTGTACACATCAGGATGCGCACTGTTTGCGTCGGCGCGCGGCCGCGGCGGTGCCAACGGGAGTGCGGGGCGGCACGGCCGCAGCCCCCACGCCAGTTCACCGGCCGCGAGCAAGCGCGGAAATCTGTCCTTACGCACACGCAACCCGACGCGCACCTGCGTGCGTGCGGCGCGGCCCGGCCTGGCGATGGGCCGGCAACCGGGCCGCCCATGTTTGTGGCGCGCCGCTCTCCCAAGCCAAAGCTCGCAACCTCGTGCGCCCCCGTTCGCGAAACCCAACTCGCAGCGCACTCCACACCCCACCCACACCGTACGCCACGCCCAACACTTGCACGGTTGACTGATAGTGGTTTGCTTTGGGGGCATGCGGTGCCCTTGCCCAGGGTGCAACGCAGGCCCTTGCGCCGGGGCTGGCAGGTGACTGCCGGCGCGGCCCCGGCCGGTGTGGGCTCTGTTGAGCGCCCACGCGCGGCCGCAGCAGCCCGCGCCGGCGGCGGCGGCGCCGCGTCGCCAGGAAGAAGACACAGCCCCCCCTTTTTTTCACTGTGCGCGCCCGGGATTGACCCCCAAGCCTGCGGCTCTCGGGCTACAATGCCACAAAGGCCCTCTTGCTTTCAATTCGGCCGCCTTGGGCGCGCGCGTGCGCGCGCGCGCCTCGGATCGGCGGGATTTGGCCGGATTTAACCGCGCCAGGCCTCGGAATCTGGCGTGAGCCATCCCTCGCCGGCAGGGCCCGTTTGGCGGCGCCAAAGGCGCCCGCGGCCAGCGAGCGGGCCGGCGCCGCGGCCGGCGCGCCGCGCCCCAACCCTGCGCCGGCCCCTGAGAATTTCTTACCCCACCCCTGGCCGGCCCACCCCGCGTACTTGCACCCACGTTTCTTTTCGGGGCCTTGCCATCCAGCCCGCCACCCATACCCTCACACGACCCGTGGCCCCCGCCGCCAGCAGCGGCGCTGCATGCCGCGTGCCGCTCGGCGGATCGCTCGCCCCCCCCCCCCGCACTTTGACCCCGCGAAACACAAGAGAAGCGCGTGCCGTGCGCCCCACCCGCCCCTTGACAATGCCGGCTGCGCAATTTTCCCGTGCGCAGGCGCCCCGCACCCCAGCACTTGCATGCACGCCTGCTGCTGACCGCGCCCGGCTCTGCAACCAGGGTAAACAACAGAGAGCCGGACAGGGGGCGATAGGGAACAGGGAACCAGCCGAGCGTTTACAGAGGCGCGTTGGACTTGCGGGGGGCGGGTGCAGCCCACAGCAAAACAGTCAGCCGGCCGCCAGCTGGGCAATGGCGGCGTCCAAGTCAGCCTGCGCCCCGAGGCACGCGAGCCACAGCGCATCCACCTCGCCGTGGCCCGACGGCAGCAGCCGCAGCGGCTCCGAACCGCGCTTGCCGGGGGCCCGCGCGCCGCCCGCGGCCGGCCGCTGGTCGCGAGCGCCGCCGCCGCCGCCGCCGCCGCCGCCGGCCCCCGCGAGCAGCGTCGCCTCGGCCGCGCGCGCGTGCAGCGAGATCGCCTCGTCCAGCGCATCGAGCGCCGAGGCGCACGCGGCGAGCGCGGCGGGGCTCGCGGGGCTGGGCTCCGAGCGGACCCTCGCGCCCCCAGGGCCGCTGGCCCGCTGCTCCAGCAGCGCGGCCGCCCACTCCAGCGCCGCACGCAGGCCCTCCAGGTCGCCGCCGCCGCCGGCGCCGTCGGCGCTGTCGCTGCGCAGCGTTGCCTCTGCGAGCGCGCTGCCGTGCAGCAACAGCTCGATGCTGCTGCCGCCGCCGCCGCCGCCGCTCCTGCTGCCGCCGCCGCTGGTGCCGCCGTCCCGCTGTGGCGGCCGCAGCACCACCCGCGCCCGCGCGCCGCCCGCCGCGGCCCGGCAGGCCGCCTCCGGCTGGCCCGGCCCCGAAGCCTCAAAGCCCAGGCGCGCCACCATCACCAGCGGCAGCTCGCAAAGCGGCGCGCCGCCGCTCGCCTGCAGCAGCACTTGCTGCTCTCGCTGCTGCAGGCCAAGCCGCGCCGGCCGCCCCCGGCCGCTGCTGCTGGGAGACGCGGGCCCCGCGCCGTCCCGCGGCCGCCCCGCCGGCGCGGCCGCGCCGGGCGACAGCCGCTGCGTCGCGGTGGCCAGTGAGGCCCTCGGCGGCTGCGTGAGGGTCGCGGGGTGGGGGGAGTCGCTGAGCTCCGACTCTTCGACGATCTCAGCACCCTCCTCCTCAACATCCTCTTCGCTGTCCTCGAGCTGCTGGTCTGTCTTCTCGCCTGCCCGCCGCTGCTGTGCCTGCTGCTGCTGTGCCTGCTGCTGCTGCGCCTGCTGCTGCGCCTGCTGCTGCGCCTGCTGCTGCGCCTGCTGCTGCGCCTGCTGCTGCGCCTGCTGCTGATCTGCCTGCTGCTGCTCTATTTGCCGCTCCTCCCGCTGCCCTGTCTGCTTTTGCACATCCTGCCGCCGCCACTGCTCGCGCCACCCTCCGCCCCCGGCTCCAAGCCGCGCCGCAGCCCACGCCGCCACGGGCAGCTCTGTGCGCGCCAGCACAAGGACCCCGCTGGCGCCGGGCGGCAGAGGGGCATCGCCGGGCGCGAGCGCCGGCAGCGGTTCTGCCGAGACCATAATGCACGCCTCCAGCAACGCAACGCCGCCGCCGCCGCCGCCGCCGCTGCCGTCACCACCACCACAGCCGCTGCAGCCGCCTGCCTCGGCGCAGGCCCCACCGCCGCCGCTGGCACCACCGAGGGCCGCCTCTCCCAGGGCTTCTGCAATTTCGAGGTAGGGGTTTTCGTCGTCGCCCTCCGCCCCGTCAACGCCGCCTGCCGCCTCGGCCCTCGCATCCCCTGCCGGCGGCTGTGGCCGCGGCAGCGGTGCATGCTGCTGCTGCTGCTGCTGCTGCTGCTGCTGCTGCTGCTGCTGCTGCTGCTGCTGCTGCTGCTGCTGCTGCTGCTGCCCCTCTGCGGCGTGCCGCGGCGCCGCCGCAAGCAGAGGCAGCAGCTGCCGCAGCCCCACGGCGACCTCAACGTTCAGGACGCCGCCCGCTGGGTCCCATTCCCACGCGCTGCGCGCCGTCAGCGGGCCGCGAGGCTCCCAAACCACCGCCGCGGCGTGCGTCACCCGCAGCGCGGCGCCCCGCCACCGCGGCGCCTCGCCGCCGCCGCCGTCGCCGCCGCTGCCTTGGCCGTCGCTGCTGCCGTCCTCCTCCGAGCCCCCATCGCCGTCGCAGGCGACCAGCTGCGGTTCGATCTGCAGAGAGATCACCGCCTCATCCGCAGAGATCGTGGCATCGCGGCCGGCAAGCCGCAGCTCCAGCCGCGCCTGCCCCCACGCGCCCCGCGGCTCCGCCGCCCCGGCCGCGTCGGCGGCCGCGCGCGCGGCGGCGTGCGCGGCGAGCGCGGCGGAGGGGTCGAGGACCGCCAGCGGCAGCGACCGCTGGCGGGGCACCGCCGGGTCTGGGCCGCCGCCCCCGCCGCCGCCGCCGCCGCCGCGCGCGCCCGGCAGGCCCGGCTGCTGGAAGGTGGCGGCCGCGAGGCTGGACAGCGCGGCGCGCGCCTTGCCCAGCGCGGCGCGCCTCTGGGACACGCCCCATGCGAGCCCGCTCACGTCGCTGCAGCCTGCGGGGCGGGACGGGTCGCATGGTGGCTGGGCGGTCGTGGTGTGCGCGCTCACAAGCCGCATTGGGCCCCCCGCGATGCTGAAAGCCCCGACTGCTTTGCCCCCCCCCCCCTTCCAAACAGCGCCCCACCTTGCTGCCACAGGTCCTGGAGGGAGCCCAGCACGGTGGCGAGGCCGGCAGCTTCTGCAGAGCACGAGGGCTCTGCCGCCGCGTCGCCGGCCCCTGGGATGCGATTGGGGCGGGGAGCGGGTCGGTGCGCGGGCAGGCGGCGGGCGGCGGGGGGCACGGTGGCGGCAGCGGCAGCGGGCGGGCGGGTCGGAGCCGCCGCAGTCTGCCCCCCAGCGCACTCGCGCACCTGCGTTCTGGCTGTCATTCTCTATGGGGTCGATGCCCTGGAATATGTCGAGAATCGACATCCTGGGCCGACCCGCGCCAAGATCACTCCATTGCCCGCGTAGCCCCCGTTGGCGGCAAAGGTTCCAATCGGCGATCAGGAGGGAACCCCCCGCAGGCCCCCTGATGAGGCGCTCGAGTTCCGATCGGCAGCTGCGCGAGCAGTCTCGCTCGGTTGATTTGACCCGGGGGCAGGCTTCCGAAACGAGGAAATGCGCGCCCTGTGAAAACGTCAGCGGCGGGCTCCGCCTGGCCGCCCGGTCCTCCCGACACCGCGCACTGCCCGCCAGGGCGTTCGATTGGATCGGAGGTTGCGCAATTGTGGGCCGCGGCGCCGCTGAGGAGGCGACAGCGCGCCGGCCCGGCCTCGCCGACGCGCTGCCGCCGCTGGCCCGCCGCCAGAGCCATGGCGATCCGGGACGGCCGGCGGGGCGAGCCAGCTGGAAACGGACCTGAGAAGCTGCTGGTGCGGGGCGGTTGCAGGCCGGGGCGGTTGCAGGCCGGGGCGGTTGCAGGCCGGGGCCGCGGGACGGCGCGCGCCGACGTTGCAACTGCAACCGCAGCGGCGGGCACCCCCAACACCCCCGCCCCGCCCGCCGCTCCCCCCTCGCAGACCCCGCCCGGCAAGGCGGCGGCGTACACCGTGCCGCGGCCGCCCGGGCCTCCGTGGCGCGGCGCCGCAGACATCGGCGCCTGCCACCGGCTGCTTGCCTCGGTGGACCGCGAGTGAGTTGCTCCCTCGGACCTTGGACTGCTCTTGGCTTCGAGGAGGGGCGTCCTGTGCTTATATACTGCTGCCCTGCCTTCGAACCGCATTTGATCGACCTGTCTGCCCCGACTTGCGTGAACCCATCACCCCACCCCAACCCCCCCCTTGAACCACGCAGCGCCGCCGCCTGCGCGCGCCACCTCCCCCCATCGCTGCGCGACGCCGCCGCGCTGCTGCACCTCGCGCTCCTGGGCGCGCGCGCGATCGCCTCGGACGCGACCCTGCCCCTGGACGCGAGGGTGACCGCCCTCAGGGGCTACCACGAATGGATCCTTTGGGGCCCGCCCCGAGCCTCCCGGGGCAGCGCCGGTGCCGGCCGCGGCCCTTCCTCGCGGCTGCTGTCTCGCTTCGGCCCCGTCGCCGCGTCGCTGCGGCGCCTCGAGCCGGGCCTGGCCACCGTCGTCGCTGGCGCGGCGCGGCGCTCGGGCTGCGGCGCGGCAGAGCTGCTCGCGCACGGTGCGGAGCCGGTGGCGTCTGTGGCGGACTTCAACCGGTGGTGCCACTTCACAGGCGGCGCCGAGGTTACCGCGCTGTCCCAGATGCTCGGTGCGCGGGCGCGGCGGACGCGGCGGCGGCTTCGGCTGCTTGCTGCCGTGCGCGGGCGGTTGTCGCGTGCACGGGGAAGGCGGGGTGCTTTGCCTTTGCCCCGCCCATCCACCCAGCTGCCTCCCCGCCCCCGGCCCCCGCCGCCGACCTCCCCCGACCGCCCAACCGCCCCCGCCGCTCGCCACCCCCCCAATCCGCCGCGCCGCAGCCGTGACGGGCCTCGAGGCGGCTTGGTTTGCCAGCGCGCACGCAGTCGCCGACGAGGCGGGCCTTTTCCTGAGGAAGATAGAGTCCATCCGCGCCGTCGCGGTGAGGGGGGGCGCTCTCAGCCTCTCACCGGCAGGGGCCGCCTTCAAGCGCGGCACAAACGCGGCGCGCAGCGCGGCCGCAGGGGGGGCGCGCTTCACGGGCCCCCGCCTGGCTGGCCGCTTCAGCTCTTCGTGCTCTTACCTTAGGCTTATGTGCAGTCGGGCGCTGCTTGCGCACTGCGCTCAGTGCCGCGGCGAGGCACCCTCACACCACCCCCACCCGCCTGCCGCCACGCCCGCCCCCGCAGGAGGACCTGCGCCGCGCGGGCGGCCCCCGCGTGTCGTGGCCCGAGGCGGTGTGGGGGCGCGCCTTTGGCGCGCCGCAGTCGATGCTGGAGCCCTCGCGGCGCGCCGACGCCGTGGCCTGCCTCAACGAAATGGTGGGGGTGGGGAGCGTCAAAGCAGCCCCTTTTCAACACCTTTTTCCTTCTGATCCCGCCTTTTTTGGGGGCGGCATTTAACGTCGAGTCTGCCCCAGGCTTGCGCCAAAACCGCCCTCAACACCGCCCCCAAACCGCTCCAAAGCCGCCCCCCAAACCCGCCGAAAACCCCGACCGCCCCAGGCGACCGACGGCCTGACCCACATCCCCGCGTGCCTTTCCTTCCTGGAGGGCCTCTCCCGCGCCGACACGTTTGCCGCCGTCGCCGCGCCGATGGTGGCGGCGCTGGCGGGCTATGTGGACGCATACGGCGACGGGCGCGTGTTTGAGGGTGGGCGAGCGCGGCGCGGGGCTAGCGTGCGCGCGCGCGCAGCGGCGGCTTTGCCTGCCCCAGCGGTGTCCTGCGGTGCTTCCAGGGCAGAGCCGCTACGGGCCATCGCCCCCCACTCTCCTGGTGCAAAAGGCCAGCCAATGCCGGGGCCCCCACACCCCAAAGCAAAGCCCAGCTTTGCAAACAAACGCGCGCCAACATCACGCCCTCGCAAAACGCAACAGGCGGCGCCGCCGCCCGGCCGCGCCCCGGCCTCGTGGCGCGCGCGCTGTCCGAGGTTGCCAGCTATGTGGACTGCCTCTGCTGGTTTGTGGCCCTCCTCGAGGCGCTGGCGCTCAAGGTGGCCGAGGCGCAGGCGGGGGGCGCAGACCCCTGCGCAGACGCGGCGGCGACAACGGTGGCGGCAATGCTGACACTCTGCAGGAAGAAGCTCGCCGCTGAGGTGGGGATTGGTCGCAGCGTTTTTTGGTGGGGGCTCTGGCATGGCCGCTTTGTCGCCTGGCTTGTCTTCCGCATCGCGCATGCTCGCTGCGGCAGCGAGCGCCGTTGTCAGCACATGCGCAAATGTGTTCTGCGCAAAACACTGCACGCGCGCGCAGGAGGAGTGGGAAGACACAGAGGTGCCCGGCGTCACCTGCCGCTGCTGGTGACCGCCCGCCCCCAGTGATGCTGCCGGTGACACTGCACCGCTTGTACTGCCTGCCACAAATTTTCAAAAACTGTTTGTTTAGGCCCGCATCCAACCGCGGCGGAGCGAACCTCGGCGGTTTGCGGATCAAACCACACGCGCACACCTGCATTCACGCTTGGCACTTGTCTTGTGTTGAGAGTCGGCGCGAGCTTCGTTTGAGGTCGAGATTTGCCTTTGACAAAATATGGGGGCTTTCAATCCTGTACCCCCCAACATAGGGCCTGGGAACAGTGCCTTGTTCCGGCCCCCTCACAGGAGCGCACGTGGGAGTGACACTAAAAGAGAGTCGGGTTGCCACAGGGTTTGGGTGGTGAGTGTGTTCTTGAGTCCTAGTCTTGCCGGCGGTTTTGCCGGGATCCCTGGCCTTTGTAGGAAGCAAACCGGCAATTTACTTCTCAGAGCTTGCTTGTAGCCACTGATTGCGGACCGACTGCCCGAATACGCAAGCGTTCCGGGACTGCGAACCCACAAACACAACGTTCTGCCGATTCGACTTAGGAGAGCACCCATTTCGACTTAGGAGAGCAACCAAAGTGAGCGCTTTTGACTTCTGCCTCGCGGAGCGAAAGCCTGCCTTCTTCTCTCCCCTGATACACTCGCCTCGATTGTGCCACTGCCACCTCTTTGAACAGCCCCAGGGGTGTAACGGTTGCTTAGCCAACTCTGGGATCCACGGCAGACCAGGGCCCAGGGGTTGGCAGCGTGAGTGCAGCTTCAATGGGGGTAGCTGCGGGCCAGCAGCGGCGGGCGGCGGCAGGGCAGCAGGCGCCGCTTGGGCGGTGGGCTCGGGTTTCACGACTCACGCACTTTCGGAGTTCTGAAATGATTTCATAAGCCCAGTTTAATACACGCCCGCGCCCCCTGGAGCGCGCCATCGGAATTGCCATAGCGCAGCCGCCGGGCCCGCGGACCTGGCCACCCACTTCGGGGGGCTCAGTGCCCCTAAAAACTTGTTAAACATGCGCGTAAGGCTCTCAGTCCTGGTTCTCGTGCTGCTGGGCCTCTCAGCGCGGGCATCCGCCTTTATTTCCTTCGGGGGCGCCTTCGAGCCCCGCGACAGCTTCAATGTGAGGCTGTGGACGAACTATAGCAGCCCGGATTTCGTGTTTCCGGAGCTTTCAGATGACGCCTGGGGCATCCCGGAGCTGCAGGCCAAGCCCAGCGTCGGCATCGCGCTCGGCGGCGGCGGCTTTCGCGCCAACATAATGGCCCTGGGATGGATCCGCGGCCTGCACGAGGTGCGGTTGGTGGGGATCATCAGCTTGCCCGATGCACGCAATAACGGCAGCCGGCGTTGCGTAGCCTGCAGCTGCCCGCAGCGGCACGCCGGTGCAGCAGCGGCTGCGCGAGCTGCAGGCTGGGCGGCCCGCGCGTTCGTTCGGTGCGCACCCCCGCCGCAAATAACGCCGCCCCTCGCCCCCCACGCGTGCGAGCACCCTGCAGGCCGGCCTGCTGAGCGGCATGCGCTACATTTCCTCTTGCTCCGGCGCCAGCTGGTTCAATTTGCCCTTCAGCTTTGCCAACGTCAGCGTGCCGGCCTTCCTGGGGCCGTACGTGCCCCCCGAACAGCTCACAATGGCCGCGCTGGGCCGGGAGGCGCCCGGGTCGTTCGGGCGGGTGACGTCTCAGGCGTCATTCATACGCAGCGGCGCGCTCGTGGGGCCATGTGAGAATGGGTTGACCGGGGTGTTTGACCGCGGCTTGAGGTGCAGCCGTTGGGCATGCAGGGTGGTCGACGCAGCAGGTGGCAAACCCAGCAGGTGGCAAGCCCAGGGCTGCCAGAAGGCTGACGGGGAAAGGTGGCGGACTGGCAGCGCCAGCCGCAGCTCCCCGATCGGCGCAGCACCTCACCGCCCGCCCGTCACCGCCGCCCCAAACCGCCCCCCCCCCCTGCAGGGTGGGACCGCCCCCAGCTGACTTGGTGGGACGAGGTGGTGGGCCGCGAATTCCTCGCGCCCTACGGCCTCAACAACCGCAGCAGCTTCTTCTCTTTTGCCGGCACCAGGGGCGGCATCCACCGCCGCACCGCGGAGCGGCTGGGGGGGAAGCTGCCCGTTTACGTCGGCGGCGGGGGCGGCAGGTGCGGGGGCGCCGGCGGCCGGGGGCGTCGGCCGGGCGGGGGGCGCGCGCTCTTTTGCCGCTGCCGGCCCCGCCTTTCCTCAGGCGGCAACCGCTGGCTGCGTTGGCGCGGCGGTGCGCCCCACGCTTCGGCGCAACTATGGGGCGGGAATGGCGGGGATACCCGTTTTTTTGCAGCCCCAGCAACCCCACACCTACAAACCCCACCAACCCAACCAAAGCCACCAAAACCACCCTCTGAACCCCAAAAAAGGCCCTACCCCATCATGGTGACCTCCATAATGCGCGAAAAGGACCCCCGCCAGTTTTTCCCATTCGAATGGACGCCGCTCTACGTCGGCTCTCCCCCCCTCCACGGCACCCCCGGCTCGTCCCTCCCAAAGGTCGGTGGGGGCTACATCGAGCCCCTCGGCTTCAACGCGCCCCCTCCCGCGCGCGTCGAGGCGGTCCGGACGTCCGAGGCGTACGCGCGCGCGCGCCCGGACTGGCTGGTCCCGCTAACGTCGTGGTCCGGCGTGGCCAGCGGCTGGATGGCTCAGAATTCGAAGCCGCAGTGGCGGCTGAGTCAGCGGCTGCTGGCCCAAAACTGGTACAAGTACTACAACCTGGAGGACTTGGGGGGCGGCAACACCAAGATGGTGGACGGCGGCGCGGTGGACCTGCAGGCGGTCATGCCGCTGCTGCGGCGGGGGGTTAGGACGGTGGTTGTGTGCATACCCATCTGGGTGGACCTGGACATGCCGATACAGCAGTGGGCGCGGGGTGAGGCGCGGGGCTGGGGCGGCGGCGGCGGAGGCAGCACGGGCAGCACGGGCGCGTGGATTTGCGGGTGGCGCGGCGGTGGCGCCGGTTGCAGGGCGCTTTGTGGCCTGCGGGGCTTTTCCTGCGCCCCCTTGAAACCGCCTCAACCCTCCCGCTCGCCCCAACCCTGAACCCCTCTCCCCTTCACAAACAAAACCCCGCAGCCCAATTCGACGTGTCGGCGCTGTTTGGCGTGGTGCAGCCGGGCACCAAGGACACAATCCACGTGGCAGACCCCCTGTACGCAAAGATGATGCACGTTTTTCCCTCCGAGGAGTGGCCCGCGTTCTTCGAGGCCTACCGGGCCACCTACAAGGCCGCGCGCACGCCGGTGGTGCGAACGAAGCTCAAGGCGAGGCGGCGCCGGGGGGCGGGGGCTCGAGGGGCGCCGGGCGGTCTGATTGACGCCGCTTTTCTGCGCTAGAAGCTGGAGGCCTGGAGGAAACCAGGCCCCACGCCCCACAAACGCCCCGCAGCCTAACCAAACATAACCCAAACCGCCTAAAACCAAAAACCTAAACGCCTCCGTCCCCCCCTCCGCAGGTGCTTCGCAACGACTACCAGGGCATCCGCGGGGGCTACGAGGCGGACGTGCTTTGGGTGCTAAACGGGCGCGACGCCGCGTGGGAGGCGCGGCTGCCAGAGGCCACTCAGGTCTACCTGAACGCCAGCAGGTGGGGGGTGTTTGGGGGGTTTGGGTGGTCCGGTTTCGTTGGGGGGCAAACGCAAGGGGCGGTTGGGGTGTTTTGGGGTGATGGGGTTTGGAACCTGGTGCGGCTTTGGGCATCGAGGGCGGGCAAAGCCGCCCTTGGTAAAACCCACCCAAACACCGGCCCCCCCGAGCCAACAGCCGCCGCAACAACCGCCGCAACAACCGCCCGCAGGTGGGTGCCGGTGCACCCCCTCGGCAAGTTCCCCCTCACCGAAACGTTCCGCCCCGACGCGCCCGCCGAGCTGGTGACGATGCTGGGCCAGCTGTCGAGCCACCAGATGCTGCAGGCGGCGGCCACCCTCAAAGAAATGCTCGGCCTCGGCGGCGGCGGCGGCGGCGGCGGCGGCGGCGGCGGCGGCGGCGGCGGCGGCGGTAGCGGCGGCGGTGGCGGCGGCGGCAAGGGGACGGGCGCCTTTGCGGCGGGGAGGGCGCGCCGCCGCTGCCGTTCGTAGGCGTGGCCAAGGGCGCGAGCGGCGGCGCGCCCGGCGGCGGCGGCGGCAAAGGCGCCCTCCCTGAGCTGTTTGGGGTGCTGCCGCTCGTGCCCGACCCGGCGGCTTTGGCGGCGCTCGCCGCAGCCTAGGCGGCCGCCGCCGCGGTGCCCCGCGGCGGTCCTCAGGCCGGCAGGAGCCAGCAGGGACGCCCGCTAATTGGCGGCAGCAGCGGCGGCGAGCCCCATTCCGATTGCTGCCGAGCCCCCTTCCCTTGATACAGAGAGCCGACTGCCGCCCCGTGGACGGCGCTGGCGTTTTGATTTCGAAACCACCCGCCCCTCTGGGCCCCTCTTGTCTGTGCTTGCCCCGTTTTGCCCCGTGCAGATGCGGGGCGTCACTTCGCGCCATGTGCGCGCTGCGCCCGCTGCCCCGCATTTCGTTTTCCCTGGCCGCGTACGCCGCTGCGCTGCAGGCCCTGTGCCACGGCCCCCGCGCAGCGGGGCCCCTTCGGCCGCCATTCGTGCGCCGCCCTCTGTATCGCTGCTGCAGCCCTCTGCGCAGTGCAACACTGTAAATGCCCGGACTTATTTGTTACAGGGACCCGGCCGGGAAGGGGCAACCCGTGGGCCAGAAGGGACTTAACAAGGGGAGTTGTCAGCCGCCCGAGCAGCGGCTTTCCTAGGCGCCCGCCGGCGTGTCGCCTGCGCTCGCTCTGCCTCACTTTTTTGCTTTGGTGACACAATCCAGTGTCGTTGGTGGTACACGCGCGCGCGGCAACCAAGCGGCGCGCGCCAACCCAACGCGGCGCGAGTGCGCGCGACGCCTGCACGCGCATGCGCACGAAAGGTGCACGCCAGCGCGCGCGCCGCCCTCGGCCCTCACAGCCCCGCGTCGCCCCGGATCCACCGCTGCACCGGCGCAGTGCGTATCGGCCCCGCCGTGCCCTCCTCCCACGCCGCGTCCGCGGCGGCGGCCGACATTGCCGCCTTGACGTCCCCGCCGTGCGCGTCTATGTAGAACAGCGCCGCCTCCGGGTCCACGCGCAGGCACCGGCCCAGCAGGCGGCTCATCTTCTCGCGCAGCTGCTCCCCCTGGGGTTTTGGTGCGGCGGCGGCGGGGGGGGGGGGGACGGTATTGAGGCCCCGGCTTTTGGCAGAAGGGGCTGCCCACAGCCCTGGAGCCGACCCCAGCCGCGCCCGCACCCGACCCTCCCCGCAAACACCACCGCAGCGCGCGCAAGCCCGTTCAGCCCGTCCCAAAGAAAGGCTCGCCTGCAGCTCCGCCTCCCGCGCCGCCGCCCTCGCCCGCGCCTGGCGCCCGCCGCCGCCGAAGCCGCCGCCGGCGTCGCCGCCGTCGCCGTCGCCGCCGCCGCCGTGCCGCTCGTCCAGCGCCTCCAGCAGTACGATCACGTACCGCTTGGCCTGGGGGCAGTACCGCACCTCGGCGTGCCGCCCCTCCAGCTGCCGCGCGCACGCAACGGGCACGAAGATCTCGACCCGGCTGCAGATGCTGTGATCTGAGATCACGTTGTTCAGCCGCTTGATCGCCTGCGGCGTCACGCCGTAGCGGATCGCGAGGGAGGAGAAGCTGTCCCCGCGGCCGGCGACGGCGTGGGCGCGGACGAAGCTGCCGAGGGCTGCGGTTTCAATGAAGCCGGGCCGCCGAGGCGGCGCCGGCGCGCCGGGGGGCGGCAGCGACACACTCGCCAGGCCCCTGCAGGAAGGGAGGTTTGCAGGCGCGGCGTCGGCGCCGGGGAGCGGCGGCGAACAGGGGTGCCGGCGGCGCGCAGCAGCAGCAGCATCCGCAGCCGAGCCCGCACACGACAGCAGGGGCGCGGCGCTCGGCATCCGCGCTCGGCGCTCGCGGCCCACCGCCCAATCGCTCCCCGCCGCGCCGCCCCCCGCCGCGCCGCGCCCCCTACGCCCCCCGCGCCGTCCCGCACCAGTGCCGCAGGAATGCGGGCTCCAGCGCGGCCGCCGCCGCCGCCAGCCACGCCTGCGAAACGCAGCGCGCGCGCCCGAGCTCCCGCGGCTCCAGGCGCGACAGCACGCCGGCCAGCACGTCGCCCTGCATTGCTCTGGCTCTGGGGCTCGCGGCGCGCGGCGCGGCGCGTGTGGCGCGACCGCGTCGGCGCGCCGCTGCGTGCCGGGCGGGCTCGGGGTCGGGCTCGCGCAGGTGCGGAACGCGCCGGTGCGATGCCAATGAAACTATACAGGGCCGGGGAGCTCGGGGGAAGACTTATTGACACACCGGCGTCGCACCCCGCGTGTTCCGCTTCATCAGAGGCCCCGCCTGCAGACGCCGCACAACAAGCGGTAAGAGTCCGTTCCCGATTTCCATCTAGAGCTGCGCCAGGCCCCGTTCGCGCCCTCTGCTCGCAGATCAATCCCTGGGACGTGTCCAGGTGGGGTGGGTGGGGGTGTTGCCCCGGGCAGGCCCGGCCTCGGCGCGCGCGGGCACCCCAGACGACGGCCGTGCATTGCTCCCGTGATCACCGCGCGTTCAGCCCGCGGGCGCGCGGGCGCGCGGGCCCTCCGCGTCGCGGCCGCGCCGCCCGCCCGCCAGCGCTCGGCGCCCCGTCACCCGCAAACTGCCGCGCCCGCGAAACCGCGCAGAGCGGCAAACATGGCCAACGCGCTGGGCGGGTGGCGCCTGCTGGTGCACGTGCTGCTGCCCATCCCGCTGGTGCGCCGCGGGCGGGCGGGCGGGGCCGCCGAAAACGGCGGCGCGCGTGCGTGCTGTGCGGCGAGCAGCGGCGACCGCCCCCGCTGCGGCCCTGCCGCCGTTGGGCCCCAGCAGAGCAGGAGTGCGGCGCTCCCCGCAGGCCGTGCACGCACACCGGCCGCTGCCGACCGCGCCCCCCCCCCCCCCCCCCCCCCCCCCCCCCCCCCCCCCCCCCCCCCCCCCCCCCCCCCCCCCCCCCCCTCGCCCCAACCCCCCCCCCCCAGACTCCGCCTTCCGCACCGTCAAGAGCAGCCAGGCCGCCGAGGGCAGCGACGTGCGGCCGGAGCTGAAGATCGGGCTGCTGGCAAAGAAGTGGCGCGAGGAGCGCAACTTTTGGATCGCGGCCATGGGCTTCACGCTGTGGTGCATGCTGACCGTGCTCTTCTCGCAGGTGGGGGGTGTTGGTGTGCGTGTGTGGGGGGTTGGCAGTCCTGTTGTCGCAGGTGGGGATGTTTTTTTAGGGGGGCTGCGGGCGAGCATCTTCCCCGCAGCCGGCGCCGCACGGCTGCCGATCCCCGCCGCCCCCCACGGCCGCCGCCGCTCAGGCGAGCGCGCCCCCCGCCGCCCCCTGCCGCGTGCCGCAACCGCAACCCGTCACCCCCCGTCACCAGGTGACGCGCATGGTGAAGCTGGAGGACGAGGCAGAGGAGCTGCGCGACGAGGTGGCGGACCTCAAGGGGGAGCCGCGGCCCAGCGCGGCAAAGCAGGGGCCGGACGCAAAGACGCGGGTCACGGGTGAGGGGGGCATGCCGTGCGTGCGTGCGCACGCAGCGCTCGCGCCCGCGCTC
This sequence comes from Raphidocelis subcapitata, assembly GCA_003203535.1. Classification (NCBI taxonomy): domain Eukaryota; kingdom Viridiplantae; phylum Chlorophyta; class Chlorophyceae; order Sphaeropleales; family Selenastraceae; genus Raphidocelis; species Raphidocelis subcapitata. Next base: position 603,422 of record BDRX01000006.1, read on the forward strand.
GCGCTTGCGCGTCTGCATGCCGTACCGTTTCTCTTCGCAGCGCCGCCACTGCTTTTCCAGCCCCGCACCTGGCCGCCCCCAACCCCCGACCTGGCCCCCGCGGCCGCGCGCCCCCCTCCCCGCCGCCGCCGCGCAGGCGCCGTCTCGTCGTTCGCGCAGCACGTGAAGAGCTCGCTGCCCGGCCCCGCGCGCGGGGCGCGGCGCGGCGGCGCGGTGTCGCCGCCCCGGGAGGCCGACACCACGCCCGCGCCCGCGGGGCGCGCGTCGCCGCTCACGCGGCGCGCGGCGGCGGCGGTGGCCGCGGGCAAGGCGGAGTGACCCCGCGGGTGACACTGGCACTCGGAGGGTGGGCAGTCCAGAAGTCCCGGGAGGCCGCGCGCGCGCGCAGCGGCGGCCGCCCTGGCGCGGGGCCGCGGCCGGGGGGCCATCGGCGTTCCATCGGCCCTCAGCGCCGAAGCGGGACCGTTGCGCGCCGCGGCCACGACCGACCCTGTTGGGTTGCGTTTCAATGACCGTTTTGACGCATGCATGCCAAGTAACGACGCGATTGCGGAGGGGCCCCGTGGAATGGCACGTGCTGCGCGCCGCCGCCGACGGGCGACGGCAAACCCGCCCGCGCTTGTCGCTGCGACCCTCGGTCACCGGTCAACCGTCCGGCAAAGGTGCTCGCGCCGACGCCCGCCCCGCACCCCCGGCCTCATCCCTCCGGTCCTGGGCATCCCTCCGCAATTTGTGGGCTTGCTACAAGGCCGGCAGCGCGTCCATGCAGGCGCGAGCTGATTACTTACCTGCCCCCAACCAGCTTCCCGCGAAGCCCCTGCCGGGTTACTCCGCTTCCCACTGGTCCCTTTTTCATTTATTGATACGGCCGAACATTCACGACCGCCACCAGCACGAAAACGCGAACATCGCGACAGACCAGTCCTGAAGCGATCGGCTTCTCCCGCGCCTTTCTCTGCGCGCTCACCGGGCCATCGAGCCCCCCCCGCATCCATGGCGCCGCGCGGAGGCGTCCCAGCGGCCCTGGCGGTGCTGCTGCTCGCGTCGCTCAGCGCGGCGGCGTTTGCAGCTCCGTCGTGCCCGCCCGGGACTGCGCCCTGCGGCAAGGGCTGCACGATGGGGCTGTGCCTCTCCGGCGACGTGTGCGCCGACGTTTTCGGCATGCGCGTGCCCTGCATGCCGCCGCTCAGCGTGGCGGGCGGCGGCTGGGTGGGCTCGGGCGCCGCCGCCAACAGCGGCGGCCGCGCGAGCGCCTCGGCCTCCGCCGGCCCCGGTGCCGCTGCCGGCGGCTTTGGGGCAGGCCCCTTTGGGGCCGGCGCCTTCGGGGCCGGCCCCTTTGGCGCGGGCGCCTTTGGCGCCTCGGCGCCCTGCGGCGGCGCCTGCGCCGCCGGCGAGTTTTGCGACGCCTCTGGCAGCTGCCGCCCCGACGACTGCGAAAGCCAGCTGCGCTTCAACTGCGCGGCCGCCGGCAAAAAGCTGAGCCGCGTCCCCTGCCCGCCCGGCGGCGGCTTTGACCAGTGCTACGAGGCCGGCGCGCCCGGCGGCGCGGCGGGAGGGTTCCGCTGCTACCGGGGCCGAGGCGCGCGGCGCGTGGAGTGCAGCGTGCAGAGCGGCTCGGGATCGGCCTCCAGCAGCAGCAGCAGCAGCAGCAGCAGCAGCGGCGGCGACAACAGCTGGCCCGCGGATGGGGACTACGAAGCCGACGGCACCGGCGAGACGGGCGACGCGGGCGCGGGCGCCTCGGCGGGGGCTGGCGCGGGCGCGGGCGTGGGACCCGCACCCGGCGGCGTGGCCGCGGGCGCCGGCGGCGCTGCCGCTGGCAGCGGCAGCCAGGCCGGCGTCGAGCGCGAGGGCACCCCGGCAGACGGCGGCGTCGCAAACGGCGCCGACGGCGAGGCCGCAGCCGGAGCCGGCGCCGGCGAGGGTGCCGAGGGCGGCAGCGACGCAGAGGGCAACGGCGACGGCGGCCCCGTCAGGGGCACCACGGGCACCAGGGAGCCCGCAGGCGCATCCCCCGCGCCGGCCAGCCCCGGCCCCACCGAAGTCCAGCCGGGCGCGGCCGACGGGGCGGCCGACGGCGCGCCGGCGGCCGCGCCCGGTGCGGCGGCGGCGGCGGCGGGCCCTGAGTTTGTGTCGGCGCCGATTGCCATAACCAGCGACCGCCCCGGCGCGGCGCGCGTGGTCTCCGGCACCGCGCCCGGCGGCGACGGCCTCGGCGCGGCCCGCCGCGCGGCGAGCGGCGCGGGGCGGGCGCGGCCGGTGTGGGGCGCGCCCGGCGGCTGGGTCGGCGGCGGCGCGTGGGCGGGGCCCGGCGGCGCGGGCGGCTTCCTCGGCGCCGCGCCCTGGTGGCCCTTTGGCGGCGGCGGCTGGAGCTTCGGCGGTCCCGCGGCCCCGGGCGCCATGGCAGGTGCGGACGCCGCGCGCGCGCTCGCTCGCGAGCGCAAGCTTGCCCCAGGGCCGCGCAACGCAGGCAGGGAACTGGATCAGGCCGGCCCGAGCTGGATCGCGTCCTCGCGCGCCGCCCCAATCCCCGCCCAACGCCCCTCAAACACCCGCGACCCACAAAGCAGGCCCCGTGTTTGACGACGGCTTTTGGGACGAGTGGGACGAGGCGTGGGCGGCGGCGGCCGACTGGGCTGACCCCGAGGCCCCCGCCTCGGACGCCGCCGCCGCCGCCGGCGCCGCCGACGCCGCCTCGGACGACCTCGAGCCGGCCGAGGAGCCGGCCCCCTCCGAGGCGGGCGCGGAGCCGGCCATCTCTGAGCTGCCGGCCGTGGCGGTGTCGCGGTGACAAGCGCCCTGGCGCACGGCGAGCAGCGCCTCGATTCACGGGCGCTTTTGTGAGCGCAGACGGGCGTGGCTGGCTTGATTCAGTTTAATCTGGGCGTTTATTCCGCAGGAAGTTTTTTGCTGCCGCGCTGCATGATTTTTGACCACCTTTTTTTGCCGCTTCACACGAGAAGGGGCGTGTAAGAGCAGCAGGCTTTTGGGGGTGCGCGGCTTTGGGGGCTGCGCGCCTTGGGGGCTGCATGCGGTGGCCCGCGGTCTCAGGAACGCCCCCCACCTCTCCTCCTCAGCTGCAGCCCTCAAGCGCACGCACCCCTCACGTCCCAGCTCTGGCCGGCGGGCCAACGGCGCGGCCAACGGCGGCGCACCGTGCAGCAGTCCAGGTCCGCGGCACGACGGCCGGCCTGCCGGGAACGCCGCCGCCAGGCGGCAGCCCTGGCCCGCCTGCGGCCCGAGGCCATCCCAGCGGCTTTGCAAGGCATTCCCCGCGCGTTGGAGGTCTGGACGCGTCTGATGCTGCCTGCACGGGGGCAGCTGCCGCAGTGCCGCTCGCGCAGAAAAGCCCTCGAATCCGAAAGATCCCGGCCAACCCCGACTCCAAAGGCTTTGATTAGTTCCTCGATAGCGCCGCAAGCCGCCTGGACCCGCAGACGCGTCGAACACGAGCAGCGGCCGCTCCTCGCTTCGAGGGAGGTCCAGGCGCGGAAAAGGAGCCTCAGGAACAATACGCCGGCCGTGGCACGTGAGTGCACGCTGGGTGTGGCGGGCTTTGTGGGGCAGCCGGCTTGAGCTGGCCATGCGGTCGCGGCGAGATGCCGGGCGCCCGGGGCGGCGGGGACCCCTCGGAGGGGTGGTTTGGAGCGTGCTCGGCGCTTTTCGATGCCCGCCGGGCCGCCACGGGGCCCGGTGGAGGGGCGGGGCTGGGACGCCCTCCCCCCCGGAGCGTGGCGCGCCCGCGGCCCGGCGGGGGCCGGCGACGTGCATTGGCTCCTTGGGCACCCGTTACGGTTGGCAGCCGCCGCAATTGGAGGCGCGTGCCGGTGATCACGTCCCCCTCCCGGCAGGCCACGCCGCCTCAAACCTTCCGGCCTGGGGGGCCCCGCCCTTGACACGCCGCCCGCGCTCCCGCAACCGCAGGGGGGCCGGCCGACAGCAGGGACAGACAGCGAGCGCCTGACACTCCGACGCCCGCAGCGCGCGCGCCGTCGTGCCGCCGCTCTGCCCTCATGTCGGCGTCGGCGCACAGCAACGGCAGCGTGGAGCTGCCCGCGGCCAAGCCGCTGCAGCTCGGGATGCAGCCCCTCGGCTCCTCGGCGGTGCCGATCCAGCTGACCGCGGTGCCGATGCTGCAGGGCCTGCCGCCAACGCTCGTCGCGCCCGGCCTGTTTGCGCCGCTGCCGCTCGCGCCCGCGGGCGCGCCCGGCACGCCGACGGTCACGCCCTTTGGCACGCCCCTCGACGGCGCGGCGCTGATGAGGCTGAACAAGCAGCTGGCGAAGCAGCTGGCCGCGGCGTCGGCCTCGCTCGCGGCCGCGGGCGGCGGCGCGGGCGCGGGCGCGGCCCTGCCGCGGGCCTCGCCGCTCCTGCTGCCAAAGCCGCTGCCCGCCGAGGCGGCGCCGCTGGACACGGCCGCCGACGCGGACACGGACCCGCGCGCCGCCAGCCCCAGCACCGTGGCCGCGCGCGACGCGGCCGCCGCGGCCACCGCCGCCGCCGTCGCCGCGGCCACCGCCGCCTCGGCGGACGCGTTCAAGCAGGAGGCACGCCCCTCCGACAGCATGCAGCAGCAGCTGCTGCAGCAGGCGCTCGCGCAGCTGCAGCAGCAGCAGGCCATCGCGCGCGCGCTCGGCGTCAACATGCCGGGCGCGCCGATGGGCTTTGCCGCCGCCGGGCCGGGCCCAAAGCCGGAGCCCGGTGACGAGGACGATGACATTATGTTTGAAGACGACGAGCCCAGCGCTGCCGTCGCGGCCGCCGTGTCGGCGCCCCGCGCCGGCGGCAAGCGACAGCCCGTGCCCAGCGCCAAGGCGCTGGCCATGGGCGTGCCGCTCGCCGCGGCGCTGGGGACGAGCCCCAGCGACTCGCACCTCTCGGTCAGCTGCCCCGGCGCGCACGCGCTGCCGATCGGCTCGTGGGGCGCGCCCGGCGGCGGCGGCTTTGCGGGCCTGGCCGCGTCGCCCGGCGCGCCCGGCAGCAGCCCCGGCGGCGTCAAGGGCCACATGCGGGGCCGCAGCAAGTTGAGCAGCAGCGTCGGCTCGGCGGACCGCCTGAAGCTCAGCGCGGGCGGCGGCGCGGGCGGCCGCAACGGCGCGGTCAAGTTCCGCGGCGTGCGGCAGCGCCCCTGGGGCAAGTTTGCGGCGGAAATTAGGGACCCCCGCTGCGGCAGCCGCCTGTGGCTCGGCACCTTCGACACGGCCGAGGAGGCGGCGCGCGCGTACGACCTGGCGGCGCTGGAGATCAGGGGCAACAAGGCGGTGACCAACTTCCCGGCGTCCTGCTACGACGAAGACGACCTGGCGGCCGCGCGGGACATGGCGGCCGCCGCGATGGCGCTGTCGGGCGCGAGCAGCCCCGGCTACGGCAGCAGCCCCGCCTGGAGCACCGGCCTGCCGCCGCGCGGCCCGTGGGGCGGCGCCCCCGGCGCGTCGTCGGCGCCGGGGCACGGCGGCGGCGGCGCGTTCGCGCGCGCGGGCAGCGAGGACGCGGGCGACTCCGGCGGCGGCGAGGGGGAGGGCCACCTCGACGAGGGCATGGCCAGCGGCGGCGAGGGCAGCGGCCACGACTGCGGCGGCAGCGCGGAGGGCGGCGAGGACGAGGGCGGCGCCGCCGCCGCCGCCGACGCCGCCGCGCCGAGGCGGCAGGGGGTTGATGAGGAGCTCGCCGACATGGCGGACGCCCTGCTGCTGCTCCACGAGAGCGCGTGAGCGCGCGCCGATTTTGGGCGCGGCCCGCGTGGCGGCGCGCACCGGGTGCGGCGTGTCGTGAGCGCGCCCATCCCCACACGAACACCCAGCCAGCCAGCCAGCCAGCCAACCCGAGAGAAGAAACAGAGACGCGCCACCACCAGCACCTAGGCAGCCCTGCGACTCCCGTGGCGCACGGCGGGCGCGCTGCCCCCCCTCTTTCCCTGCCTTCTTTCTTGTCATTCCCCCGCCCCCGCAGCCTGACTACCTTCCTCCACTGTCCGCCCAAAACAGCCACGGCGCCGGGCGCGCCGCAACCACGGCCGCCGGCCCGGCGGCGGCAGCGGCGCTGTCAGCCCTGCCGCCGCGGCGCCGCCGCCCCTGCAGCGCCCACCTTCGTTGTAGGTTGCTGCTGCTGCCCGCTCGCCGATGGTGTTCCTGTAGTCGCTTTTTCAATGTACCAACACCGCAGAGAGGCGGCGCACGTCGCCCCCTGTTGCGCTGTGCGACTGCGCACGCATGACCCGCCCGCTCCCAGCACCAGCGCACGCCCTGCATGCCCGCCGCGCGCGCGGGCCGAGGCCCGCCCGCGCCGGCGCGGCCCGCCACCTGACCCCCGGCCGGCGGCGCCGCGCGCCCCGGCTCCCCCCCGCGTCAACCGCCGGCGCGTGCGGCTGGACGGATGGGGGCACGCCCGCCTGTACTCAAAACTGTGCCCCCCGCCCCCCTTTAAAAACACCCGGCCGCCCCCGCCGCACCGGCCTCTGGCCTGTGGCGCGCCCCCTGTTCCACCCGCGGCGGCGCGCCAGCGCCGCCGGCCAGGGCCAGATCTAGCCCCCTGACACAGACAAGAGAGCAGCGCCCCCCCGCCCCCCTGGATTTGCATCCCGTTGCCATCCGCTGTGTAGCGCCTGTGGGGGAGTCGGCGGCCGCCGCCGCCGCCGCGCCTCGCGGCGGCTGCCCGGCCCCGCCCCCGCAGGCGCCGCCCCCCGGCGCGCACCCCTTCCCCGCCCTTTCCACTCCCCCGCGTGTTGCACCGCATGCTTACCCCTCGCTTTTGCCCTCTACTATCTCCTCTCTCACCGCCCACCGCCCACCGCGGCTCTGCCCCCGCCTCCATTTGCGGGCGCCACCCTCCCTCTTCCAAAGCCACAAGGCCCCCACGGCGCGCACGCGTTTGATGGCGCTCAAAGCCCCCCCCTCCTTTTTCCCCCGCGGCGGCCGCGCCGCCGCCCGCTCCCCGGCCAACCGCCGCACGGGTCCCCTTTCCGGATGCGCGCCGTCCCCTTTTTTGAGAGCGCTTTTGCGAGCGGCAGGGAAAGACAGACCCCCCGTGCTTCCTCTGGCATCACGACACGATGCTCAGCACCTCCCTCCCCAAAGTGTACAACAAGTAATGCCCCACAGAAATGGCAGTTGGGGCTGCACAGAGCTTGAAGGGGGGCGGGGTGGAGGGTGGGCAGGATCGTGGTATGGATAGCAGCGGAGCGCAGGAAGGGGGGGGGATTGAGATGGCGGCGGGGCGGCACGGCAGCAGCGCAGCAGCAGTCGCCGCAACGCCGCGCCGGGCCGCGGCTTGGACTGGGGGGTGTTGGCAGGTGCGGGCGGTTGCAGCAGGCGCCACCTGCGCCAAGCGGCGCCCCAGCCTGCAGATTGCTGCTCTGCTTTCCCCCTTTTGCGTTGCTCCAACGTGGCACCACCACCCTGCCCCTCAATGGACAGTGTTCCTTACTACTCCTGTTGTTCTGTGAGTGCGAAAGCGTGCAGGGCGCAGGGTCGGGCGAGAATAATTTCGGGAATCGAGCGCCAAGGGGACGGTGCGTGGGGGGGAGAAGGGGGCGGTGGAAGGAAGGCGGCGGCGGAAATGCGACGGCGGGGGCGGCTGCGCAGGCGGGGCGGCTTTGGGAAGGGAATGGAGGAGCAGTCCGGAAGGGAAGGGGCCAGGGGGGGTGGGGCCGGGGCTGTGGGACCAGGCCCATTCACAGCAGGGCCGCCGGCAACACCACAGGCAGCGGCTGCAGCAGCAGCCTTTCCCTTGCGTAAAGGCCCTTAAGGCATTACAGTGAAAAAAACGGCTGCGCCTCATCACAGGGAGGCAGGGCGGCGCGGCAGGGTCACCGCTCGCTTTGTGTCGTGCGCGTGCCAGCACTTGATGCCGCTTCACGCGGCGGCGGCCTCCTCCTCTCCCTCCTCCCCCTCTGCCACAGCGGGCAGCTCGCCCTCTGGAGGTGTTTTTCGAGTGCGGGAGGGGGGGGTAAGCTAGGAAGGGACTGGGCATTGTTGAGTTTTGAGGTGAAGGGAGGTGCACCGCACACGTTAGGCTTTTTGTCCCCAAGCGCGCCAAGGCCCACCGTCCGCGGCACCCCTAACCCAGCCCCGCCCCGCAGCAATGCCCGCGCGCGCTCGCACCCAGCTGCGCCACGACCGGCAGCCCGCAGGACAGCAGCTGCAGCTCGTGCGAAAGGTTGGCGCGCGCCTGCGCCTCGCACAGGCCCTTGCCCACGTCTGTGGCAAACAGCTGCTCGCGGTCCAAAAGGGACCGCAGGAAGCGGCAGCTGGGGGGGCGCGGCGGGCGGAGGGGGCGGAGGAGGGGGCGGGGTCGGAGGTGCGGCGGGTTTGGGGTTGTGCGCGCAGCCGGCTGCACGCACGCCTCACCGCGGCGGTGGGGCCGGCGCGCGCCGCGGGCCGGTGCACAGCGGGCGCGTCGCGACCCCCGCCCGCGCCCCCCGCGGCCGCCGCTCACCGCCCCTCGGCCCACTCCTCGTCGCTGAGGTGGCCGTACTCGCGCCGCACGCCCGTTACGTAATCCATGTACCGCCCCAGCGGCGCGCCCAGCACCGCCAGGTCGGCGTCCACCACCACATGGGCGTCCCTGTCGCCGCTGTGCATGTGGGTGGCTGTCTCGAGGATGAGCGAGCGCATGCGGGCCACGGTGGCGGGGGGGAGGCCGACGCCCTCCAGCAGCTCGGCGGCGGCGTCCGCAGAGCGGCGCTCGTTGTCGGTGGCTCTGCGGCGCGGGGCGGGCGGCGTTGTGCGGATAGGGTTTGGGGCTTTCAGCAAGCAAAGCGGGCTCTGTCAGGGGGCGCAACACCGCTAGCCGGCAGCGCGGGGGGCACACCTTGGGTTTGCCCCAAGCGCTGCGCCGCGCAGCACTCGGTCACAGCGCCCCGCTCTCTGCCCTTGCACACGCCGCAGCCGCGGCCGACCCCCAACCTCCCCAGCTCTACCCAAGCCCCTCCCCCACCAAGCCAGCCCCGGACCCACCGCGCGTCGTAAACCAGGTCGTGCGTCCAAATCGCCCACTCCACAGCCGCCTGGTCCTCAAAGCTGCGGCCAGACAGGAGGCACTGCGGCGCGCGCGGGTTTTGGGTTTGGGGGGGGGGGGCGACCCGATTGCGCCCGGGCTTGCTGCTGCTCGCAGCCAGGTGGAAAGCGGCGCCACACCGACGGCAGCGGTGCCCCGCTTAAGTGCCCGCTTCAGTGCCGCGTCGCTTGGCACCGGGCACGCAAACGATGCGGCAGCGTCAACAACACCCAAGCAGGCCCCTGGGCCGCTGCCGCTGTTGGGCCCGCACCATGCCGACGAACGACAGGCCCTCCAGAATGTGCTGCATGGTGTGGTAGTGCCGGTGGGGCATTGCATACGCGGCCTCCAGAAACGAAAAGACCGCCGCCTGCTGATCCTGCCGCAGGCCGCCGCCGCTGCGGCGCCAGGTGCCCTCGAAGGCCTCGGCGGCGGGCATCGCGGTGGCGTGCGGCCAGGGCGGGAGCGGAGGAGGTGGCTGCGGCTGGGGCTGCGGCTGCGGCTGCGGCTGGGGGCGGGGGGACGGGCGCGGCGGCGGAGCAACCGGTGGGGGCGGGCACCCGGGCGAACGGGGCGAGGCAGCGGCACGCCGTGCATCCCACGCTCGCAGCGGCACCGACGCGCCTTGCCCCGCGGGACTCCCTGCACCGCTGCTGAGCCGCGCCCGCCGGCTTCCTCGCACCTCTGCCATCGTTCAGCCGCTGCTGCACCGTTGCAAAGGAGCCCTGGTCGTCGGGCAGATCGCACGGGCTTTCAAGGGGCGTGCGCCTGATCGATTCAAGGCGCGTGTGCCTGATCGATTCAAGGCGCGTGTGCCTGATCGATTCAAGGCGCGTGTGCAACGCAAAGAGATTGTACCGTACCGAACAGCAGGCAGGATTTGAAAAGCTGCACGGGTCGTTCAAGAGGTCGTCGAGGTCAAGCCACTGGGACCAGATCGGCCGCGGATGGAAGACATACAGAAGGAGCTGCGCATCCGGGACCGCATCCTGTCGATGTGAGGGCCCGCTGGCCCGCCGGGGAGGGGGCCCGCGGCGGCCCGCGGCGGCAACCGCGCGCCGCGGCGCACTGTCGCCGCCGCGCCGCTGCGCCGCTGCAGGCGTGTTGCCAACAGGCAGCAACGGCGCCAGCAAGCCCGTGGCCTCGAGCACGCCGGCAGCAGCGGCCGCAGCAGGCCTAACCAGCGCCGCGTCGCCCCTGCCGTGCCGCCTCCACCCCCTCAACCCCCTCAACCCCTGCGCCCTGCTGTCCCGCCCCTCCTCCCCCACACCGAAGCTACGACGAGCCAGGGGCGGACTTCCCCAGCGCCGCTGACTACGACGCATACCTCGAAACCGTAGAGGACATAAGTGAGCCGCTTGGGGTAGCTTTAGTGAGGCGGGCGGTTCCGAAGCGCGGCCGCATGCATGTCCACGCGGCGCCAGGGCGGCGGCGGGGCTGAAACCCGAGTCTCACGGAGCCCCCGATCCCCGCAACTTGCCCCCCCCCTAATCCTAATCCCAGTCTACAAGCTTTCGAACAATGTGGATGTCATAGAGACAGAGGAGCAGGTCAGAGACTACCAGCGGCGGCGGGCAGAGAAGGCGGCAGAGGCCAGCGGCGCGGGGGCCGCCGCAGCAGCGGCAGCGTACAAGTGCGCTGGCGGGCGCGGCTATGCCTGCACGCGCGCTGCTGCCGGGCTGGGCTAAAACGCTTTGCACTGGCCGCGCGGCCTGCCCCACTCCATGGCCCGCCATTCCGCCTCCCTCCGCCACAAACCCAACCGCTGGCCCCGGCCCCAAACCCTTCCCCCCGTACCCGCGCGCAGGCCCCAGGCCGGCGGCGCCGCCGTGCAGCCGCAGCCGCTGGCGGCGGTGCAGCAGGACGGGGAGGGCAAGCTGGTGCCGCCGGCGCGGGCGCGCCTGAGCCAGGCGCAGCTGCTCGAGGCGGCGCGGGCGAGCGGCTGGACCCCAGGTGGGCGGGCTGGCAGCAGCAGAGGCCGGGGGGCCTGCCGGGTTGGGGTGGTTCTGCCAGGCGCGGCACCTGTGGGAGCAGCTTGGGAGGGCGCTGCAGCAGCATGCCTTGCCCCTGCATAGCGCACGCACTCCCTGCGGCCCGCGGCTGCGCTCACCCGCCCCCCCCCCCCCCCCCCCCCCCCTTTGCGCGCGCAGACATCCCCAAGCGGCGCGCGCTGCACGAAGCGTTCAGCACCATCTACGTGTTTTGAAGGGGCCCCCCACGCCTCGGCCCGCGCGCCGCCCTCTGTGTGCGCGCGCGCACAATGCTGCGCGTCCATTGCTGAGTAACAGCCAGCAGCCCGTCCAATCCCTTTATCAATCCGTCCGATTCCTTCATCAGAGCGCATCGACAAGGGTTACAGCGTGCACTCCGCGCCGGCCTGAGGAGCCGGGCCCCCAATGGGAAAGGCAGAAAAGCGGAAAGCAGAAAGAGGGAGAGGGACCAGCCAGGGGCGGGGAGGGGGCCGCCGCAAGCGCCGCCGCCGCACCGCCGCCGGCGCGCGGCCGCGCCGAGCAGCGGGCGCGCTCACGCCTGCGCGCCGCCCTTCTGCAGAGCCTGCATCACGTAAAGCTTGCTCATGCCCGCCTGGCACGCGGCCGTGGCGCGCTCGCAGCCCGCGGCCAGCTGGTTCACCACCAGGTACTGCTCCAGCATGGGCGGCTCGGGGATGGGCTTGAACGCGGCCGGGTCCTCCTCGGGCAGCGCCTCCTCCCCCGCCGCGCGCCGCGCCGCGTTCTCCTGGCGCCGCTTGGCCAGCCACTGCGCCATGTGCTGCTGCTGGCGCGCGAGGTTGCGGTGGTACACGCTGATCTTCTGGGCCTCGGCCAGCACGTCGTCCGCGCCCTCGATGAGCCCGGATATGGTTTTGGTGAGGTAGGCCGCGCCGCCGAGGTCCAGGCGCTCCAGGTCCGGCGCGGTGATGCGGGGCGCGGGGTCCAGGTCGGCGACCAGCGCCTGCGCGAGGCTGCTGTTGTGGATGCGGACGGGCACCTCGACAAACACGTCGCGCCAGCTGATGCCCGCCTCGCGGAGGTCCTTGCCTGGGGGGGGTGGGGGGTTTGAAAAAGGGGGTTTGAAAACGGGCTCCGGCGCGACCGGAGGGCGCGGCGCGCCCGCGCACAACGCAGCGCGCCTGCGCACATGCACAACGCGCCTGCGCACGCACAACGCGTCAGTCGCTGCGCGGCGCACACGCCGCAGGTCCCAGCGCCAAAAGCCCCAATCAAAAACCCCGACCCACAAACCCCACCCAAGCTCCCCCCCACCCACCCGTGAGCTTCTGCTCCTTGAAGTGCGTGATGAACGCATCCTTCAGCCGCACCGCCTTGAGCGCCAGCTGCCCCCGCGCGCTGCGCTGCGGGTCGTACACGAGGCACACGCACTTGCGGATCGACTCGTGGTAGGAAACAAAGGTCTCGATCATCTCCGTGGTCTGGTAGCTGCCAAAGCTCGAGGACTGGTACCAGCCCACAGTGTTGTTGTCGACGTTGACCTCGCGCAGGCAGCGCATCATCTCGATCTGGTAGTTGGCGCCGGCCTGCTCGTCGAGGGTGTCGTCGTCGCCGCCCTGCGCGGCGGGGGGGGCGCCCGCGCGGGGGGCAGGGGTTTGGACGCGGCGGCGGCGCGCGCAGCGGGGAGCGGAGCGAAGAGCCGAGGCGGCGCGGCGCTGCAGCGCAACGGCGCGCGCTCGGCGATTGTGCCCACAGCCGTCTTGCAAGCGTGCAACTCGCAGCCAGGCTGCTGTGAGTGTTCAAGGCCGGGAGCGGCCAGGCGGCGGCGGCGCACCGGGAACGGGAAGCAGTCGGTGACCTCAAGCAGCGCGCCCACGTCCAGGCCCAGCAGCTGCCCGGTAACGATGTTGGGCAGCGCGCCGTCGCAGTGCTGCATGATTTTCAGCACCACCTGGCCATCGAGCTGCACCTGCCGCACCACCACCGCGGCGCTCTCCGCAGCAGCAGGGGCCGTCTGCTTGAGCACCTCTGCCGCTGTGGCCATTTTGGCCGCCGCTGCTGCTGTTTCGAGCCGCTGGGCAGGGGCTGGGGCCTCTCTGGGCTTGGCTGCGGCGCGCGGGAGCGATCTGTGCCTGCTGCCTACCTCTGCACGGGCCTGGGACAACACGGGAGTTAGCGGATCGGGATGAAGGCGTTTGTAAAATGGCGCCGCGCGGGATTGGGGCCGCGGAGGGAGGGGGGCAGACCGGCAGGCTTCTGCCGGCGCTTCGACTAACGGGGCCGTAAAGCGGGCCTGATCGGTCCGAGCCGGCAAAAGTGGGTCCCTGAAACCGTTTGCAAGGCTCCTGGACGCGCTCCCGGAAGCAGCGAACCGATCTCGCAGCGTTGGGCCCCGGGGATCGCCCGTGGCAGCTCGACAGCGCCCGCCTGGCGAGGGGCCGATCGTCTGGGACCTGTAGAAGCGGCGGCAGCGGCCGGGTCGTGGCAGCGCGCAGCGCAGCGCGGGGCCGAGGGACGCCGCGGCCACCGCACCGCGCCTCGCTGCAGCAGCGCGGTCTGCGACAGAGCGGGCAGCGAAGCAGGCAGCGAAGCAGGCCTTTGGCAGGCAGCGGCGGCTGCAGCGTCGTCAGCCTGCACCAGCAGCAGCCATGCAGCCACACCGGGCTCGCGCCTCGGCGGCGGCGTGCCTCGTCGCGCTGCTCGCCTGCGCCTCTGCGGCAGATGCGGCGGCGGTCGACCCCAGGGTGCGCTTTTGGCCTGCGCCGCCGGCCTGCTTGTTACAAGCGGGCTGCCGGCCTGCTGGTTCATGAGTTCCAAGCGGCACACGAATGCAGCAGGCGTCTGAGCTCGCTTTGCGCTACCGCCTGCGGGGCCCCCCGCGCCACGCCCCACGCCCAAAGCGCCCCCCTTTCCCCGACGCGCCCCGCCGCCGCCGCCGCCGTCCCACCGCCGCCGCCAGGTGACCCGGCTGCTGGAGCTCGAGGCGGCCAGCAAGAACGGCCTCGTGCGCTTCGATGAGTCGCTGTTTGACGAGCTGGCGCTGTCCCCGGACCGGCCCTACCACCTCATCCTCTTTGGCAGCGCCAAGCGCTTCATGGAGAGCCCCAAGCTGCAGCTCAGCAAGCTCAAGAAGGAGTTCATATACGCAGCAAAGGTGCGGGCTGGGGGCCTGGGGGTTGAGGGCCTGGGGGTTGAGGGCCTGGGGGTTGAGGGCCTGGGGGTTGAGGGCCTGGGGGTTGAGGGCCTGGGGGCTGGGGGTGGTGCCGTTTGCAGGCCTTGGCTGCTGCTGCACCGGACGGCCTGGCCATTGGCCAGTGCGATGGACGGGGAGCCCTCCCCAACACAGTCTGCCCCTTGAACCAACCCCTGCCCACCCTACCCCCCTCTCCACCCTACCCCCCTTAACCACCCCAGGCCTTCAAGGCCGGCCCCGACGCGTCCCGCGTGTTCTTCGTCGACATGTGGTACGACGACAGCGCCCCCGTGTTCTCGCGCCTGGGGCTGCAGGCGCTGCCTGCGGTGGTGCACTGGGGCCCGGGCCAGGCGGGCAAGCCGGGCAAGAAGGTGGCGCTGCCGGACGCGGCAAAGGTGGGAGGGCGCGGGGGACGCTGCGCCGCGTGCGGTGGGGACGGATGGGCGGGGTATGCAGGCTGCAGGTGGGGGTTACAGAACAGCGCAATGGGAGCGAAGCCACGAGAGGCCGCCCTGGCCGTGCCGCAGCCTCCCCCCAGGGCCCAACCCCCAACCCCCCACCCGGCCCTGTCCACCCCCCTCCCCCCCAAACAACAGTGCGGCGCTGGCCTGTCCACATACCCCTGGCCAGCCGAGTCGATAGCCGAGTTCATCAAGGGCCGCGCCTCCCTGTCCCACGCGCCCATCGACCGCCCCTCCTTCCTCAAGTCCCCCCTCTTCCCGCTGTTCGCCCTCGCCGCGCTCGCCGCCGGCGGCGCGGCGGCGTGGCGGCTGTACAACTCCCCAATCGCGCGGATGACGTGGCTTTGGGCGCTGGGCGCGCTGGCGGTGTACGGCTTTGCCACCTCGGGCGGCATGTACAACATCATCCGCGGCATGCCGCTGGTCATACACACGCGGGAGGGCAAGGTCAAGTGGTGGCTCGAGGTGGGGGGGTGGGGGGCCGGGGCGCGTTGGTTTGTGGCGCGCGCGGCGTCGAGCGCATGCGGAGCAGCCCTGCGGGTGTTCCGCAGCCCGGCGGCGGAGGGGCCGCGTGCCGCGCCGCATGCGCCGAGCGCACCCCGCCGCACCGCCGCTGCTGAGACCCTCCCTCCCCCTCCCCCCGGGCCGCCTCCCCCCCTTCTCGCCCGGCCGCGCCCGCAGCAGCGCCAGGGCCAGCTCGGCGCGGAGGGCTTTTTGATGGGCTCTTCCTACATCATATTCTCGGCCTGCATCTCCCTTATGGTTTACGCGCTGCCGCACGTCAAGAACGCGCGCCTGCGGGGCGGGCTCAGCGTGCTGGCGACGGTGGTCGCGGGCGCGGTGGGGCGGGGCATCTTTGCGGCTTACGTCACCAAGTCGGGCATGCGCATGCGCAGCTTCTTCTTCTGAGGCTGCAGCCGCCGCCCCACGAGGCCGCGGCGGTCCCACCAGGCTGGGGGAGCCTTGGCCGGTGCGGCTGTGTGCACCGCGGCCGGCTGTGGTTGGACTCTGCTGCCAACCCTGTTGCCGACCCGCGAGCGCCGCAGGGCGCAGGGCGTGCGACCGGCGATCGGCCTGTAACGCGATACTTTCCGCCATCCGACTCGGGCGCCGATCGGTGGTGTGGGGACCGGCCGCGGGCAAACGGGGCGGCCCGTGGTGCCCGCCGCGCCACCGGGAGGCAGCGGGACAGGCGGCGGCGGCGCGCGGCTGGGGTGAGATGCCGGGCCTGGCGCGGGCCAGGGCATCATCAATTTCGCTTTTGAGGCCTCCACGCACATTTAGCGCGCGCCAGCAGCAAGCAGCACGGTCGTGCAGCTGAGATCGATCTCTCGGCCTTTCCAGGACCCCTTCCCACGCGGCAGCAGCAATCCAAGATGCAAATGCGCATCTGCAGCAGCTCGGCAGCGGTGCGGGTCACCGGCAAGGCCCCCCGCGTGCGTGGCGCGGTGGCGGTCCGGCGGGTCGAGCGCGTCCAGCTGCGGGACACGCGCGCGTTCTTCTTCAATTTCGGCAAGAAGGGCCAGGAGGAGGCCTCCCAAGCGGTGCGGCGCGCCGCTGCCCCAGCCTCCGCCGCCGCCGCCGCTGCCGCTGCCGCTGTGTCGAGCGCCGCCGCCGCCGCCGCGCCGCCGCTGCCTACCCGCCGCCCACACCGCAGCCCCCCTCTGCACGCCCCCCCAGTCCCGCTCCGACTACGGCGCCGATGACGTGGAGCACTACTTCAACTACATGGGCTGCCTGGCTGAGGAGGGCACCTACGACCGCATGGAGGAGCTGATGGGCTCAGGTGGGCACAGTCAAACGCCTTGACCGGGCCCGCGCCACGGCCCGGCAGCTACCCCGCCGCGGCGCCCGGCGGCGCGGCGCCTTGAGGAGGGCCGCGCGCGGCTGGCCGGCGCTCGGAGGCGCCCCGCCAACGCGGCCCCACCCCGGCCTCCTCCCGGCCCCCAACACGACCCAAAACAAACCCCAATCCCCACGCCCAGGCCTGGAGCCTGTCGACGTCATCCTGCTGCTCGCCGCCGCCGAGAACGACGACCCCAAAATCGAGGAGCTCCTCGCCGCCGGCGCCGACGTGGGCGCGAGGGACGGGAAGGGCCGCACGCCGCGCCAGCTGGCGACCAAGGACGTGGTGATCCGCATGCTGGACGAGGCCGAGGCGAAAAAGGTCAAGGTTTGACCGTGTTTGACCGGGCGAGGCGCGCGCCCCCGCGTCTGGCCGAGCGCCGCGCTCCTTGGCGCGAAAAAAAAAAACCGTGCTGTGCGCACAGTCAGTGCGCCCCGGGGCACCCCGCCGCAGCTTGCGGGGCGGCGGCGCCATCCAACCTTTTCGGCACAGCAGCAACGCGGCCGCGCGCTTGCGAGGCCCGCGTGCGCCCGCTCTATGCCGCGCTCAGCTTTGAAGCGCGGCCCCGACACGGACACTCGCCCATCTGCCTGCTGCCCGCCTGCGCTTTGCCCCCTTCCTTTCTTCGCCCCCACCCACCGGGCGCCTCGCACCACACTTTTGGCGCCGGCGCCCGCTTTCATGGCACGTTTTGTTTTGCATGAGTCTGGTTGGTCGGCGCGCCGCGCCGCGCGCAAGAGAGAGAGAGTGCGCCATGAGCGCGCGCCACACCGCGCGTGGGCGTGACGCGGAGCCATGCGGTAAAAAGCAAGAAAGCGACGGTCAAACCGGCAGTTGACCGGGCGGGGCGGCGGGCGGGGCGGGGCGGGGCGGGGCGGGGCGCAGGCCCGGGCTATGAGCTACGCGGCGCGCGTGCGGAAAGCCTTCGACTCGCTCCAGAGGAAGCTGCCGTCGTCATACGTCGCCTTGACCGCGAAAACGTACTCGCTGTTGGGCCGCAGCCCCCCCGCGCGCGCGGCGGTGGCCCTGCCCGCGTAGACCTCCCGCACCGCGCCCGCCGGCGTGGCGACCATCAGCTTGTACGACGCGATCCGCTCCGCGTTGCGGCCGGGGGGGCGCCAGGAGACGGAGATCGCCGTCGCGGCGGGCGCGGCGGCGTCGGACAGCTCCAGCGCGCCCGCCTCGGCGGGCGCGCCGCCGGCGCGGCTGGCGCGCATCGCCTCGATGTCCTCTGGCAGCGTCAGGTCGGTTGTCTGGGCGGGTTGTTTTTTTCGTATCAGAGGGGTTTTCAGAGCGCCCGCGGTTTGGATGGGAAGCAAACGGGGGCGCGCTTTGGAAACCTCAAGAGCGCAATCAGCGCATTCAGCGCACGCGGCGCGCCTCGGCCTGCAAGCAGTCTGGTTTCGCGACCGCGCTTGCTTGCAACCGCGCCCGGCCTCGCTCGCCGCGCCGCGCCCGCTCGCCTGCAGCTCGTGCAGCGCCTCGTGGAGGTCGGGTTTGAGCGTCAGCAGCCGCTTGCCCTGGATGGCGGAGTAACAGGAGCCCTGGGGCAGGGCACGTGGGGAGGGCACGTGGGTGGGCGGGTGGGGTGAGAAAGACATGGAGGGGCCAAGCGCACACAGCCGGCACCATCAAAGAGCAGAGCGCCAAAAACAACTGGGCCTTTCTCACAGCGGAGCACCCATGATCCCCTCACCGGCTTGAGCCATCTCAGCCCTGCGCCCCACGCGCCGTCGTCCAGCACCTCCCACCGCGGCCCCGTGAACAAATCCAGCACCCACGCATCCGTCAGCCGCCGCGGCACCCCAGCCGCCGCCGCCGCCGAGGCCGAGGCGGCCGCCGCCGCCACTGCTGCCGCCCCCGCCGCCGCGCCGCCGCCGCCGCCGGCACCGGCACCGCCGCCCCCGCCGCGCGCCGCGGGCCCCGCCGCGGGCCCCGCCGCGGGCTCGCCGCCGCCGCCGCCGCCCCCCGCCCCTCCTCCGTAGCCGGTGCCGCCGGACACCAGCATGTACTTCCCCACCACCGCCGCCGCGTGCCCCTCCCGCGCCTCCGGCGCCGCCGCGCCCGCCGCCGCGACCGCGCTCCACGCGAGGCGCTCGGCGTCCAAGTAGTGAAGGTCCGACAGCGGGCCCGCGCCGTCGTGGCCGCCGAAGAGGTAGAGGCGGCGGCCGTCGTCGGTGGCGCAGAGCGTCGCGCCTGGGTGGGGGCGGGGCAGGGGCGGGGCGGCGGGGGAGAGGGCGCGGGCGGCTGGGGTCCCGGCTTTCTGTTGGCCGCGCGCGGCCCCAGCCCCTGCCTTTCCCGGCGCGCTGCTCATAGCAAGCACGACACACTTCAGTGCACGGTGGCGGCCCGCGGCGGCTACTTGGCACTTGCAAGCGCCTCCCCGCTCGCGCCCGCGCCGCACCTTTGCGCGCGCACGGCGGCGCGCCCAGCGGCGCGAGCTGCGTCCAGGCTGACGCGTCCAGGTCCAGCACCCACAGGTCCCCCAGCAGGTGCCCCTCCCCGGTGACGCCCCCAAACACAAACACCCGCTCCCGCACGCAGGCCGCCGCGTGCCCCAGCCGCGCCGGCGGCTCGACGCCGCCCTTTGGCGCGACCGCCGCCCACCGCAGTCCGTCGGCGGAGAGCACCGCGGCGGACGACGTCGCCTCGCCGCCGCGCGCGCCGAACAGCACGAGCAGGCGGCTGCGGCCGATGGGGGTCGTGGTGTGGCCGTGCAGGCCGGCGGGGAGGCGCGCCGCCTCGGGGCGCTCCCAGGTTTGGGAGTCCACGGACAGCACGGCCACGTCGCGCCCTGCGTCCTCTCGGCTGCGCGAGTGCCCGCCGATCAGCACCAGCTGCTTGCCGCCTGTTTGGGGGGGAGGGGCACCGACGAGAGGGAGCGGCGCGCGCGCGCGTGCTCATGGGAGGTGACGCGTGAGGGAGCGACGGCCGGATGAGAGGGGGGACTGAGAAGCTGCCGCAGGCGGCGAGTGCTGCTGTGGCAGCGCCAAACACACTAGCGGCGGCCGGCGTCACCCCCGCGCACCCGCGAGCGGCGTGAGCGTGCCCAGCTCCCGGTCAAGCGGCACCTCGCCCCTCAGCCGCACGTGGCTGGTCTGCGCCAGCATGGGCTCGTTGAACAGCAGCCGCAGCTGCGTGGCGCCGGCGCACTTCAGGGTGAGCTCCCCGATCTGCGACCTGGGGGGGTAGGGGGAGTTTTTTTGGGTGTGGGGGCGGTTTGGGTGTGGGGGCGGTTTGGGGGGGGGGCGGCGCAGGCGGGAGGGCGGCTTGGGCACGCGGCTGGCCGGCTGGGCGGCGTCTGGGTTAGGAGCCCGGACTGACACTCAGTCAGGGGGGATGCGAGCTTAGGGGCCCAGCAGCCGCCACCGGCGGCCGCGCTCCGCCGTGCGTGCTGGTGCTACGCCCCTCCCTCACCGCCCCGCCCCTCGCTGCCCGCCCCCCGCTCACTCTGCCTTGGCGATGGCCTCCTCCTTCGCCTCCACCTGGCCGCGTGTGAGCTTCAGCTCCCGGTCCAGTTTCTCTATCAGCCCGTGCTGCTTCTTGACACTCGCCTCCAGGGTGTCCTTGTCTGGGCGGGTTTGTTGTGGGGGGGAAGGGGGGCAAATCATAATTTGGGGGGAGAGGGGAGCGGAGCGAGGCCTTGAAGGGGGCATTTGCTGGCAGTTGGGGCGGCGGCATGGGCATGAGGGTTGCTGCAGCCGTTCACAGGCCGTCGCCAGGCCGAGCGAGCGGCGCTCGGGCGGGCCGGCGCGGGCCGCGCAACCAGAGGGGCCCCGCCGAGGCGGGGCGGCCGCGCGGCCGTCCGAGCCCCGCCAGGCCCACCCGTGAGCATGGATGCCGCGTCCTCCACGCGCGATTGCAGGGTGGCGTTGTCGCCCTGGGGGCAGTCGGCGCGGCGGGCGGGCCAGGCAGCGCGCGTGTGTGGGAGCGTTGCATGCGTGATTCAGGGCTGCATGCAATGCGGCCCAGCGCCGAGCAAGCCACACGGCAGCAAGGCGCACCCCCCAACTCGGAACGCAGGGCTTGCCAAGCCCGTTCAGCGAGCGAGCACCTTCAGCCTGCGCGCGTCGTCGGCGCACGCGGCCAGATCCCCCTTGAGCCGCTCCAGCTGCGCCGCCAGCTCGCCGCAGCGCGCCTCGGAGCCGCGCGCCTGCTCCTCCCGGTGCTCCAGGATGTCCGCCTTGGGGGTGGGCAGGCGGAGGGGGCGGCAGGGGCCGGCGGCGACAGAGGGCGGCGGCAGTAGGTGGCAGCGGGGGGCGACGGCAGGTGGGTGGCGGGAGTGGGCGGTTCGCCTGCCGTCCAGCCAGCAGGTTTGCACCCCGCCGCATGCCTGCGAGCATCAGCGCCCCGCCCGCCCCCGTCCCTCTACTGCCACCACCCCGCTCCCTCCCTCCCTCCCTCCCTCCCTCCCTCCCAGCGCAGGGGGGGCGCACATAGTCTCGGGTCGCGCTGGCCAGGCGCGCGCGGAAGCGCTCCACCTCAGCCAGCAGCCTCTCATTCTCAAAGCGGGACTGGGGGGGTGTCGTTGCGTTGGGGGTGCCGGCGGGGAGGTTCGGCTTGTTGTCGCATGCAGCGGCGGCAGGGCGGGCTCTCATGCGCGGCGGCCCGCGGCGGGTGCTGCTTGCGGGGGCTGTGTGCGCGACGGCTGCGGCCGCCGGCCAGGTGGGGCGCCGCTGCCGCTGCCGCTGCTGTTGTTGGGGCTGGGAGGCGAGGCGCCCCGGGCGCGCCTGCTTCAAGTTGTCTGCCAGCAGCGCCAGCGCCAGCTCTTGGTCCTGCCTGAACGCCTCGACTGCTGCCAGCTCAGCCTTCAGGCGCGCCCTGCGATTTGAGGCGATGGCAACGGCGTCGGCGGCGGCGACGCTGTGGGCGCGGCGCAGCGGCGGCGCGCACGTTGCTCCCGGCGCCAAAGCCGGCGCCTTGGTGCGCGTGGGCCCGATCCCGATCTCACTCTGGGCTGTCCTCCTTCTTCGCCTTCTTATCGTCCTTTTTCGGAGGCATTTTGGTGCTCGGACCGCGTTTGACTGCCGCGAAAATGCGGGCGAGGCCCCTGATAAGACGTGCAATCGTATTTATGTTGGAGCGTGCAACGCATACAAGCTCGACACAGAGCCCAATCCGACTTCCAGGGTAGTGCGCCAGGGGCGGGATGCGGTGGGCGGTGGTGCCTGCTGTGTGCGCAGTCGCCCCGCCAGTTTTGACGCGGCCACCTGCCCCCCGGTTTTCGCAGCGCTGCTGAATTTCAGTCCTATACGGTAAACCCTGGCAAACGCTTTTTACATGGGATTGGAGAATAGAACTCCGCGATGGGAAAAGCAGCTTGAAGAGCCCAGGCAGGCCTCTGGCACGAAAATGTCAGCCCCCAGGTTGCGGGGGCCGATGATGCGCCGGCGGGGTTTGGAATTGGGGATGGGGGCGGGTGGGGTGTCCAGGGGCGCCCGCAGCGCCGGCCGCGCGCGCATGGGCTGTGCGCGCTCGGGCATCTTGCGTGCGCGCGCGCGCGCGCACGCACGCACGTGCCCCGCCGCGGGCAGGACGGATAGGTGAACCGCGGCCGGGCGAGGCCGGCGGGCGGGCGGGCCCCGGCAGGCGCCACAAAGGGTGGTCGCGCGCGCCGAAGCCCCGCGCCGCCGGCAGCCCGGCCGGCCCGGCTCCAATCCTAGCACTCTGCTGCCCCGCGCGCCGCGCGGCGTGGCGCCCGCAGCACTCGGCCGCGCCCGGCGCCGCCGCGCCTCGGCCGCTGGAGCCGCGCATCAAAAAGACGAATGCGCCGCCCCGGTTGGGGCGGCGATGAACGAACCCTCAGCTGTGTGCAGACGCTCGGCTCTTCGGGGCGATGCGCGGGCTGCCGCCGCCCCGCCCCCAAGCCGCCGCCCCCGCCCGCTGGGGGCGGCGGGCCGGCGATCAGGCAGCCCCTGGGCCGCCAATCGCGCCGGCCGCCGCCGCCGCCGCCGCCGCGGAAGCCTCCGGGCGCGCGCGCGCGCCCGGCTGCGCGCCCAGCCGCACGCGCCCCCGGGCGCCGCCGCTCTGGCGCGCGCCCCGTCACGCGCCGCCCCCGGCCGCGGCGGCGCCCGCCCGGATGGGTTCGAAGTACGGGTGCGCCATGGCCTCGGCCGCGGTGGGGCGCGCCTGGTGGTCGTAGGTGAGCAGCTTCCCCAGCAGGTCGAGCGCCTCCGGCGTCACCAGGCTGCGGTTGTCGTCGGTCACAAACTTGCGCCACGGCTGGCGGGGGCGGTAGCCCACGGCGGTCACCAGGGCCGGGTCAACCTTTGGTCAACAAGGGGCGAGGGGGGGGGGGCAGGGGCGGGGCGTCAGGTTGGGAAGGGAATGGAGTGGGGCGGGGCGGGGGGCGTGCACGCGGGGCCGCAGCCCATCGGGTCACTTGCGCTGCGCTCCAAGGGCCACCTCGCCCACTCAATCCGCCCCCCTCCCAACGGCACCCCAAAACCAACCGTCCCCCCCACTCAACCGCCCCCCCCCCACATCCACTCCGCACTGCCCCCCCCCCCCAATCAACGGCCGCCCCCAATCAACGCCCCCCCCCCAATCCACACACCCCCCCACCTCCACCCCGTATTTGTCAGCGTAGCGGTACAGGTCCTCGCTGCCCAGCACCTTGGCGATGCGCACCAGCTGGTCAAACTCATCCTCGCCGCGGAAAAACACCTTGGGTGAGGTTTTCGTTTTTTTGGGGGTGGGGTGGGGGGGTGTTGAGAGGGGGGTTTGCTGGAGGGCTTTGGGGGGTATTGTTAGAGAGGGGTTTTGATTGGACAAGGTTTGTTTGGGGGGGCGTTGGAAGGGTTCGGTTTGGAAGGGGGACGTCCGTTTCTGTTGGGCTTTGTGCGGGGTTGGGGGTTGAGGTTGAGGCTCGGGGGTGGCGCAGGGGAGAGGACGGCCGCCCTGTTTGCCGCAGCCGCTCCTCTGCCCCCCCAGCACTCCCCCTCAAACCCCCCACTCGCCTGGCGCTTGAACAGGAACGCGGCCAGCATGCAGCCCACCCCCCATATGTCGAGGGAGTAGTCGTAGTCGCGGATGTCCAGCAGCAGCTCGGGGCCCTTGTAGAAACGGGTGGCCTGGTTTGGGGGGGGGGGTTGTTGGGGGGGCAGGGGTTTGGTTGGGGTGGGGAGGAGGGGGGGTGTTTTTGCGAGGCGTGGGTCATGAGGGCAGACGGGCACGCGGCGTAGGGGGCTGGGGCTGGTGGTGAGGTGGTGAGGTGGGGAGCTTTCCACCAAACAACGCCCAAGACAACCCCCCCAAACACAGCCCACCGGCCCAACAAACACCCCCCCCCCCAAAAAAAAACAGACAAACTCACCACCCGCACTGGGTACTCCTTCCCCGGAAAGTAAAAGTCCGCGAGCCCCCAGTCGATGAGCTTCAGCTGGCGCTTGGAGTGGTCGATCAGCACGTTGGCGGGCTTCACGTCCCGGTGCATGATGCCGCGGCTGTGGGTAAAGTCCAAGGCCTGCAGCAGCTGGTGCATGTAGCTGCGCACGTCCAGGTCGGACACCACGGCCTGGGGGTTTTTGGTTGGGGGGAGGGGGCGGTTCCTTTTCAGCAGGCGGGTGGCAAGGGGGCGCACGTGAACGGCGTGGGTGTTTGGGGCCGGGCGCGCGTTGCGGCCGCGGCGCAGCAGCTGCTTTGGCGCAGGACCAGTCACCCTGGCCCCCAAAACCACGCGTGCGCCCCGGCCAACTCCCCAAAACGCCCCCAAAAGCAAAGCCCCCCCACCCTCCACCCCCACCTCCCCCCAAAGCAAAGCACCTTCCTCCGCCCCCACCCCCCCCACCTGCAGCTCCCTCAGCGGCAGCGCCTCCACCAGCTCAAACACAAAGCACGGCGTCTTGGTGTCCGGGTCCCGCACCAGGTCCACCAGCGTCACGATGTTGGGCCCGCCCCGCACGTGCCGCAGGATCTTGATCTCGCGCTTCAGCCGCTGCTCCTTGACCGGGCGCATGATCTTGACCACGCAGCGGGCGCCGGCGTCCAGGTCGATGCCCTCGAAGACCTCGCCGTACTTGCCCTTGCCCAGCTGCTGCAGCACCTGGGGGCGCGGCGGGGGCGCGGAGGGCGTGTGTTTGTTAGCGCGCGTGTGTTTGCGTGGGTGCGGGCGCCTTAGGCCGGCCGGGGCCCGGCGGCCGGCTGGGGGCGCGTCACAGTGGGCGGGCGGGCGGGCCGCGCCGGCGCGGCGGGTTGCGAGCCGCAGGGCAGCTGCCGTCCCGAACGGTGTGCCCCAGCCCGCCCCCTCCCCTCCCCCCCACCTCGTATTGCTCCATCGCGCCCCACTCCACGGTGCAGGCGTCGTTCCAGTACTCCTTGGGCTGCCCGGCCGCCACGTCGGCGTAGCAGCGCGCCACCGTGCGCAGCGCGCCCTTCTTGCGCAGCGACTTGGGGTACTTTTTCGGCGGCGCCATGGCGCCTGCCGCCGCCGCTGCCGCTGGCCGCCGCGCGGGCCTCTAGCGCGTGCGTGCGCCGCCGCCGCCGGTGCCGCCCGCTTCTGTTGAGGCGGGTGCCGCGGGCGCTGCCGCGCGCGGCGCCGGCTGTCAAGACCTGGGGGCCGAGATGGGTTTGCTGGTGAGGCGCGGCGGGGGGCCCTCGCAGCGCGGCTGCGCGGCCGCGGAGCGCGGGTCGGCGGGGCGGCGCCAGCGGCGGCCGGCGACGGCGGGGCCGGCGGCGGCAGCACTGGGCCGGCGGCGGGCCGCTGCAATGGCGCAGGCGTGGTTGTGCGCGCGCCCCCAACACATCCCCTGGCGCGGGGCGAGCGCGCACCTTGCAGAAAGCCTTGCCCGCGCCCTGAACCCCACGCACAGCGACGCCCCGGCCCGAGGCGGGTGCGAATGCGCCGTACGCGCGTCCAGGGTGGAAAAGCGGCCCTCCTCCCTGAACTTGGAGCTCCGCGTGGCAAGACTGCAACGCGCGTCGCCCTGCTCTCGGCCTTCGCCAAGGCCTCTGACGCCTCCCGCACAGCTCGAATTGAGTCGACGCCTTTTATGGGAATGGTCAACACCGGGCGTCTCCAGATTAAGAGGCCTTGGCACCAGCCTTCTGCTCGAGTGCCGGGGCTTGACCCCGCCAACTTGCCAACAGGACCCCCACGCAGCTGCAGGTGGCGGGTCTCTGAACGCGCCGGCAAAGGGGCATGCTCTGCAGGGGGGAGCCGCGCCCGAGTGGCGGCTGTTTGCGGCGCGTTCCCCCGCCCCGCCCCGCCCCGCCCACGCACACCCCCGCACGAGCGCGCTGCGAGGGCAGCTCCTCCTGGGGTGGAGAGAGCTTTGAGGCCGGCCGGTTGCGACATGCTGTCCGCAGGCCGGTCGGGGCGACGTACATCGCAAGCCCCCGCGGGGGTGGCGGGGTGGGGTTTGACTGGTCATCCCGCCCTGGCGGGGTGGCTGGCGAACGCGGCCCTGGCCCCCAACCTGGAACGCACACCGTCCAGGCGCACCAGGGGCGCGCCAGGGGCGCAGGCGCACCACCGCCATCGCCCACGACGGCGCCCGCCGAGTGCCTGCGGTGCCTGCAGTGGGGGCGGCGCGCCGCGCGGCGGGTTCAAAACTCGCGGGTACTGGCAGACCGCGAGCCGACCGCCAGAGCGCTCATCGTGTTGGCGCCAGGTTCACCGGGGCTGCCCCACGCACAGACCGCGGAACAGCGCGGCCCTGCCACCCCGCGGTCCCGGCAGGCCTGTGATGAGAGGCCGTCCGCGACGCCATCCATCCTAGAGGAGGCCGATATGGGTTGTGACGCGCCTCCCGTCGATGAGGAGCGCGCGGTGGAGGCGCTGCTGGCCTGCTGCAGCGAGGTGCGCGCCGCCCCGCTGCAGTGCACCGCGCTGCGCACGCTGCCAGCTCGATTTGGGACGCCGATCGGCCGCTCCCTCGCCACTGGTGCCCTTGCAACAGGCCTTTGATGCGCGCCTGCCGGCCTCCAGCCCTTGCGCCCGGCCGCCGCACCACCTGCCTCACGCACCGCCTGCGCGCCCCTCGCCCCGCCACCTCCCGAACCTCGCCCCCAGGCGCTGGAGGCCGTGCTGTGCGCGCCTGAGGAGGGCGACCACTTTGGCATCCCCCTCGACGCCATGGCCCTCGCCCACGCCGACCCCGCGCTCGCCGACGCCGCCGCGAAGCAGCCCAAGCCCACGCTCGCGCTGCTCGAAAAGGCGGCCATCGCGGCGCAGGAGCGGCTCCTCGAGCTGCGCAGCAGCGACGGCAGCGGCGGCGGCCACGAGTGCGTCAAGCTCCACGCGCACGTGCGGCTGCATGGGCTGCCGTACGCCCTCGACCCGGCCCCCCACGCGCTGAACCCCACGATCGGCCGCATCGGCTCGAGCCACATCGGCCGGCTGGTCAGCGTGTGCGGCACGGTGGTCAAAACGGGGCCGGTCAAGATGTTTGAGCACGCGCGCACCTTCTTCTGCAACAAGTGCAAGCACCGGTGCGCGCGCCGCAGCCACGCTGCGGCGCTGCGGGGCGTTGGGACGCGCCTGCCCGCAAACACGCGTGCATCCATAGGCGTACAGCACACCTAACTGCGCACAACACGCACGGCGTGCGCATGCAAACGTGCGCAAAGCCACACCTGAATGCAAGTGCGCCACCCCCGCCCGCCCGCCCGCCCGCCCCCCCCCGCCCCCAGCTTCACCATGAAGGCAGACCCTGATGACATGGCGCGCCTCGACCTGCCCCTCGAGTGCCCCGCGCCCCCGGGGCCGCGCGGGCCGTGCACCGGGTCAAACTTTTTGCCGGTCGAGGGGGAGGAGGCGGCGCAGCTGCTAAACTTCACAAACATGCAGGCGCGGCCCTGGTTGGGGGTGGGGGGGCCTGGGGGTGGGGGGGCAGGCAGCTGCGCATGCGTGCGTGCGTGTGACTGCGTGCCTGTGTGTGCCTGTTGTGGGCGTCTCCGGCCCTGCCGCGGCGCGGGCGCGCAAAACCCCGCCCGCCCCTGCCCTAAACCCCCCGCAGGAGGTGCGCGTCCAGGAGCGCCTGCAGTGCCTCGACGCGGGCAGCGTGCCCAGCGCCATCAGCGTGGTGCTGCTGGACGAGATGGCAGACACCTGCCAGGCGGGAGGTAGGGCGCCGTGCGAGCGCATGCCCGCTTTTGCGCCCGCCTCCACTGCGTATGCGATATGCATGCGCCTGTCTGTCCCCCTTCCACCCTGGCAAGCATCGGTCAAGCCCCGGTCAAGCCCCGGTCAAGCCCCGGTCAAGCCCCGGTCAAACCCCGGTCAAACCCCCGGTCAAACCCAGACGACGTCGAGGTGACCGGCGTGGTGGTCGCGCGCTGGCGCCCGCTGTACCCCGGCTGGCGCTGCGACGCCGAGCTGGCGCTGCGCGCGTGCCACCTGCGCGTGGAGGAGCGCGGGCCGCGGCCGGGGGCGCTGCTGGGCTGCCAAATGGACGAGTTGTTCAGGTGGGTGGGGGGGCACAAACGGCCTTGAAGCGGCCGTAGCCGCTTTGCTTGCAGCGTTTGAGCTCGCCGGCTGAATTCCCTCGAGGCTGGATTTCGTTCAAGACCCCGCGCTTGACGCGTCCCGACCGCCTGCCCGCCCGCCCGCCCGCCGCCCCGCCTGCCACAGTGACTTTTGGGCCCAGCACGCGGACTGCCCCCTCAAGGGCCGCAACAAGATCATCGCCAGCATTTGCCCGCAGGTGGGGGGGCGGGGGAGAGCGACTCGCGGGGCTGGGCGCCCAGGCCCATTTGGACTTTTGGAGTGCTGTTTGGGGGGAGGCTGCTCCGCCTTGTTTGGCGCGCAATTGCTCTCTGAGACCCCAAACCCCCGAGCCCCAAGCCCTCAAACCCCGTCAACCCCAACAACCCCAACACCCCAACACACCCCAGATCTACGGGCTGTACATAGTCAAGCTGGCCACAGCGCTGATGGTGGTGGGCGGCGTGCCGCGCTGCGACGAGGCGGGCACCCACATCCGGGGGGAGCTGCACATGCTGCTCATAGGGGACCCGGGGACAGGTGGGGCTTGGGGTTAAGCGAGGGAGGGAGGGAGGGAGGGAGGGAGGGAGGGTCTTTTTTGGTGTGTATGACTTGATTGCCTGTCCACAACCCTCCCCCGTTTCGTGCCCCTTCCCAACGCCCCCCCCTCCCCCCCAAAAAACAAACACCCCCAGGCAAGTCCCAGGTGATGAAGTTTGCGGCGCGCATGGCGGCGCGCTCCGTAGTCACCACCGGCCGCGGCACCACCGGCGCGGGGCTCACCGTCGCCGCGGTCAAGGTGGGGGGGTGGGGGTTTGGTGGGATGGGCTTCGGGAGGGGGATAGGGTGCAGAGGGGCGGATGAGGGAGGGGCGGAGGACCGAGGCTGAGCTTACCTTTCTGAGGCCGACCCCCGGGTTGACAATCAACCCCGCACCCCCGGCCTCGAACGGGAGCGCAGGAGGGCGGCCAGTGGGCGCTGGAGGCGGGCGCGCTGGTGCTGGCCGATGGGGGACTGTGCTGCATCGACGAATTCGACGGCATCAGGTGGGGGCGGCGGATGGAGGGGCCTTTGCTTGCGGCGATCGGGCGCCAGGCCGGCGGGGCCCAGTCCAAACGGACAAAACTCCAGTTGGCAAGGCCGCAGACGGGCCCCCCTTCCAACCCACTTGTGGCCCCCCTCTCAACCTCCGCTCCCCCCCCAGGGAGGCTGACCGCGCCACCATCCACGAGGCCATGGAGCAGCAGACCGTGCACATCGCCAAGGTGGGCGCGCGCGCATGCGGGGGTGGTCGGGGTGCATGCGGCGCATGCGGGTGTGCATGCGGGTGTGCATGCGGTGGTGCATGCGGGTGTGAGTCGGGCCCTATAAGTTTGCATGCTGATGTTTTTTGCACGCGTCTCGTGTGCCCCGCTTTCTCCTCCAAACCCGCCCCGCCCCGCCCCCCCCGAAACGGCCCGGCCCCGCAGGCCGGCATGGTCACCTGCCTGCCCACCCGCACCAGCGTGCTGGGCGTGACCAACCCCCGCGCCGCGTTCTCAGCGGGCTCGTCCCACGCGCACGCGGCGACAAACCTGTCGGCCCCCCTGCTGAGCCGCTTCGACGTGGTGCTGCTGCTTACTGACGCGCACGACCCGGGGTGGGACGCGGTGGTGTCGGGGCACGTGCTCGCAAACCACCAGCAGGTGCGGCGGCGGCGCGGTGGGATGAAACCGAGGTGCTCGGCGCAGCCAAAACGCCGGGTTGCTCGGCCTCAAGCCAAAGCCCGCCCTCGACGCGCCGGCGCTGCCCCCACGCATTCCCTGCCATGGGCGACCCCTCAAGCCCCGACCCTACTACCCCTCCCCCCCAAACCAACCCCGCAGGGCGGGGCCGAGGGCGGCCCAGAGGCCCCCGTCCCCGGCTGGCCGGTGGACGCGCTGCGCGCCTACATGGCCTGGGCGCGCGCCCGGCCCGGCGCCGGCGGCGCGCGCGCCGAGCTGTCGATGCGCCCCGACGCGGAGGGCGTGCTGCTGGCGTACTACCAGGCGCAGCGGCGCAGCGAGGAGCGCAGCGCGGCGCGGACGACGATACGGCTGCTGGAGAGCCTCGTCAGGCTGGCGCAGGTGCGGGCGGGGGCGGCGGCGGGGGCGGCGGCGGCGGTGCGGTGCCGCTGGGCGCGGGGGGAAAAGGGCGGGCGCGGCTCGACGCCGCCTTGGGCAAAACACACAGGGCGTTGCCCCCACCCTGCTCGACGCCCTTTTCTATCGGCGCGGCCGCAACACCGCCCCAGCCCACCCCTCGCAACCTCCACTCCCACCCCCCCCAGGCCCACGCGCGCCTGCTGGCGCGGCCCGAGGTGACCCTCCAGGACGCCGTGTTGGCGGTGGTGGTGGCGGACGCGTCGATGAGCTGCGCCGCGCTGCTGGGGCCGGTCAACGCGATGCACACGCACTTCCCAGAGGCGCGCGGCGCGCGCGTTGGAAGGGGGGGTGCCATTGACTCGTTGGCTGTCGAGGCAGTCTTGGCTTGGGCGGTCTGCCGCGCGCGTGCAGGCACGGCGAAAAGCGCGCACGGCCTTGCGCCACAGCCCGAGCGAGCCTGCAGCCAAACCGCTCAAACGTTTTTTAGCGGTTTTAAACGGTTCAAAACGGCTTCGAACCCCCAGGACCCTGATGCCAACTACGCCGGCCTCGAAAGGGCGGTGCTGGCAGCGCTGGAGCTGTGGCACATGCTGCCGCAGGGGGAGGGGGGCGGCGATGACGGCGCTGGCGGCTTTGGCGGCGGCGGCGGCGGCTTTGGAGGCGGCGGCGACGGCTTTGGTGGCGGCGGCGGAGGAGGGGGAGGAGGAGGAGGAGGCCTGTTTGGATCCCAGGGCGGCTTTGGCCAGTGAGCGTGCGCGTGCGCACGCACCCGTGAAGCGCCAAGCGCGGCTGCAAAACGCTGCCGCTTGGGCCCATTGTGCAGCTCTCGCAGCGCTTTTGTGTGCTTTTGTTCTTTCCTGTGAAGCTGCCCTGTGATTTGAATCCACCGGGGTACGGTCCTGCTGCTCTGCCCCTGCTCTGTTCTGGGGTGCCTTTTCCCTGCTCTGACTTCTTTCCTGGTTATTGTTTCGCCAACCCAAACCCCCAGCCCCAAACGCGCTCCGTGCACAGGGCAGTTCTTTACAATCGTAACCACTGACTCAGTTCGTTTCGGTTTCGTCGGGCGGCGCGAGGCGCGGCCGGGACAGAGGGTTTGCTCAGCAAAGGCTACGGGTGGGGGCGCCGCGCCGGCCGTGTGCAGGGGGCTTCGGGCGGCTGCCGACGTTGGTTGCGGGGCTGGGCAGGGCTGGGGCCGCCGAATCAAAACGGGACGTAGTTTCAGTCCCTTTCACCGCCCTCTCGCTGCCTTTGAAAGGCAGAGGGGAAGATATGAGGGTGGGTGGGCGGGGACTAGTTGGGGCAAAGCGCGGCGGCGCGAGCGCGGCCGTGCCGCATCTGAAGCAAGGGGCGGGGTTGGGGGACGAGGGGCGGGGGTGCGGGTGCTCGCCCCAACAAAAAAATACCCCGGGGCGGCCAGCCGGCGGTGCCCGCAATATGGCGGGTGGGCAGATGGCATAACACAGTGAGGTGCCTTCTCTTTTGGGTGGGTGGGGGGCTGCCCTCGCATCAAGCAATTTGTGGAGCGCGGCGCCGGGGGTGCCACCCTGGGGCGCTGTCATGTGCGCGGGGGTCGCAGGGGTTTTAGAGGGGCCGGCGCCGGCGGCGGCGGCGCCGAGCCGGCTGCGCGAGCAGGCTAGTGGTAAGGACGGCGCGAGCACTTGAGGGCGCGCCCGCGGCCGCGAGAAGCCTCTGGCAAGTGTAAAGACGACAAACGCACGGAGAGCATTGTCGACCAATGACCAACAAAAAGGCGCAGCTGCGCGGCGCAGCTTGCGCCAGCTTCACCAGCCGCCGGAAGAGCAGGAGGCGGGGCCCCAAATCGAACCGGAGTCCAGCGACAGCAGCGGCGCCGGCGCGCCGCCCGCAAACCCGCCGCCCGACGCCGCCGGCTGCAGCGGCGGCGGCGCGTGCTGCATGAGCTCGAGCCGCAGGATCTCGGCCTGCAGGCGCGCGGCTTCCTGCTGCTGCATAGCCTGCAGCAGCTGCAGGTGGTGCGCGTGCAGCATCAGCGGCGACGCCGCCGCGGGGCGCGGGAGGTCGGGCGTCAGCGGCGGCGTCAGCGGCGGCGGGGCGGGCGAGAGCCAGTGGGAGGGGGGCGCCGCGGCCTGCTGGGGGAAGGCAAAGCAGGGGCCAGCGGGCGCCGGCGGGGCCAGCTGCGCCGGCTGCAGGAAGGCAGGGGGCGCGCCCCGCTGCCAAGGCGCTGCGGCGGCGGCGGCGGCCTGCTGCTGCCACTGCTGCGCAAAGGCGCCCGCCGCCGGCGGCGACGGCGGCGCGCGGCCGCCGCTGCTGCCGCGGGGCGAGCGGGTGCGGCGGCCGCTCGGCGGCGGCGGCGGCGGCGGCTGCGCCGCCGCGAACGACGGCACGGCCGCGGCGGCGGCCTGCTGCGCGGCCGCGGCGGCGGCGGCGGCGGCGATCGCGCCGCCCATCGTGGCTGCGCTGCTGCAGCCCACCGCGCCAACGGCCCCCGCCGCGGCGCCGGCCTCGAGCCCGCCGCACGCCGCCGCCTCGGCCGCCACCGCGGCAAGGCACACCGCAAACGCGGCGTCAACCCCCGCGCACACGCGCACGCGCGTCGCGGCGGGGCCGGCCGGGCTCGGCGTCGCCGACGCCAGCAGCCGCTCGGTGCGGCGGCCGGGCATGTGCTGCAGCACCTTGAACGTGCGGCCGGCTATGTCGCCGGTGATGACAATTCCGACGTAGGGCAGGCCGCGCAGCTGCACCTTGATGCCTGGTGGGGTTTGGGGGGAGGCGGGGGAGAGGGAGGTGAGTGAGGGGAGAGACTGGTGTCCAGGCGCCCCGGAAGCTTCCGTCTTTCACTTTTTCAACCGTCGCCGGAAGCTTCGGCTCCACGGGCTGACGCGCCACCGCAAAATCCGGAAGCCTCCGACGAAAGGCCCCCCGCCCGCCGGGCCCCGCAGCTGCGCGCGCACGGCCCGACCTCAAACTTAAAGCGTGGCGCCCCCCTAACCCAAACCCCGTGCATGCCTCCCTCCCGCCCCAAAAGCACTCAAAAAGGGCTCAAAAAGTGCTCACATGTCTCGCCGCGCAGCGCAGACACCTTGACCGCGCCGACGCGGAAGCTGCTGTGGCAGCGGCCCCCGACGAACAGCCGGTAGGCGCTGCCGGCGGGGCAGCCGGGCGCGTGGTCGAAGCACGCGACGCACGCGCCGGCGGGGCCGCGGAGGCGGCCCTTGACCTTGGCGCCGCCGGAGCCCTTCTGCTGCAGCCAGAACAGCGGGGCGTCGGGCGCCGCGAACGCCGGCGAGCCGGGCGCGGCGGCGGCGCCGGCGCCGGTGGGGGATGAGATGTTGGCGATCGGCTGCTCCGAGTCTTCGCCGCGCGGCGGCGAGGCGACGTCCAGCAGCAGCCCCGCCGGGTGGCACAGCTGGGGGCCGAAGACTGGGGAGGGGCGGGGAGGGGGAAGGGGCGGGGAAGGGGCGGGTTCAGAAAGGTTCAGGAATCGCCCTGGAAAGTTCAGGAATTGCTGCGGCGGCATTTGCGGGGGCCGCTGGAGGGTGTCCGCCGCCGCCGCGCTTGGGCCGCTGCCGCCGCCGCGGTTGGGCCGGCGCCCGCCGGCGGCGGAGGCTGGCCGGAAACTCCGCGCGCCCGGGTGGCCCCACGACGGCGCGCTGCGGGGGCTCCCCG
This sequence comes from Raphidocelis subcapitata, assembly GCA_003203535.1. Classification (NCBI taxonomy): domain Eukaryota; kingdom Viridiplantae; phylum Chlorophyta; class Chlorophyceae; order Sphaeropleales; family Selenastraceae; genus Raphidocelis; species Raphidocelis subcapitata. Next base: position 637,058 of record BDRX01000006.1, read on the forward strand.
GGGCCCCCGCGCCGCTCCAGAGCTCCTTAAACACGCCCCTCTCTCACCTGCGAAGGTGCCGCTGTCGGAGGCGATGCCGTTCTTATCGAACGCGCTGTCGCTCAGGTCGACGCTGCCCGGCGGGCTGGCCAGCGACTCGGTGCTGGACAGCGAGGTGCTGTCGAGGCTGGAGCCGACTGCCATGGGGTCGAAACCGGCTGGCAGCGCCACAAACCGCGGCACGCGCAGCCCGGTTGACTGCGAGTCCACGGCGAGCATGGTTGCGGGCCTGTGTTCGTGTTTCAGATGCTTCGATGGGTGTAACGGGTTCGATTGTTCAATTGTGTATCGTGGATAAAGTGTGGCGGGGGAGAGGGGCTCCTTAAAAAGGGGGGCGTCGCACCCGGAACAATTGGCGAAGGGCCCCCTCACTCTTTCGGTTTGCGGGTCCGCGCGCGTAGCTGCCGAAGCTGCGAGAGTCGCGAAGTTGACGTGGCAATTTTAGGTTTACTTTGGCACCCCCGCGACGCCCCGCGGACCCCTCCCTGCCGCCATCACGCGCCGCCGCCGATCGCCGCGCCGCGGTGATGGACCGGCGGCGGGCGCCGCAGGCGGCGGGGGCTTCCCAGATTATGGTTTTGGTGCATTACATATCCGCGCCGCTGCCGGCGCTTCGGGCCGCGTCACGGGGCGTGTGCGGTTGGGTGCCCGGCCGCCGCGTAGTCGTGTTGCCCGCCCCGCCGTGACGGGGCCTTTATCACACGCGCCCGCCCGACCGACACGCGCATCACGCGCGCGCGCCGCCCCGACGGCGCAACGCACCTGCGCGGCCGAAGCTGCCTTAGCCCCCGCGCCCCGGTGCTGTGGCTTGGCGCGCAGCCGGCGGCGTGCCTGCCCGCCACATGGGCGGCCGAGCACCCACAGTCCATTTCGCGTCGCCAGGTCGGTGTGAGGTGCACTGGGACGGCATCGCCGCTGCTCGTGCTACCGTGTGACCGGCGAGCGCGCGGTTTGACGAACGGGGCAGCGGCGCAGCGCGCGCCACGGGGGCGGCAGCTGCTGCGCCCCGCACGCACTCTTTGATCGCCGCGCCCGCGGCGCCCCTCCCAACACCCCCGGGCGGTGACCGCGTCCCAATGCGCGCCGCAAGCTGCCGGATCGGCCCGCTCTCGCGCAACCTGCGGCCCCCGCGACCGATCTGCCGGACCGTGGCGAGCCGCGCGATCGCCATGCCGGCCGCGGGTACCCTCGAGGGGCCCAAGGAGGTCACGGAATTTCTCGAGGACATCTCGCGGCAGTATGAGAAGGTGCGGCTGCTCGGCCGCGCGGGCGCGGCGCCGGTCCCAGGCGCGCGCTCGGCCTGCTGCGGGCCCGCGGAGCGCCCCGCCGATCGGGGCGGCGGCGGCCTCCGCGGCACGCGCCACCGACAGCAGAAGCGGGGCAGGGGCCCGGAACGAGGCAGTGACGGCAGCGCGCGCGATGTGCGCCGGTCACACAACCTCCCACTCGCCGCCGCCGCTGCTCCCTCCGCTGCTGCTGCTTCTGCCGCTGCCGCTGCTGCTGCTGCCGCCCACCGCTGCCGCCGCTTCTGCCGCTGCGCAGGTCCACGTGGGCTATGAGGACAACTTTTGGAGGTGCGGCGAGGGAGTGACTGACCGCCAAAAACCCCTCGCCGCATCTCCAAGGGCCTTTTCGTGGCTGCTGCGTCGCCGCGCCAAAACCGAACCGATCGGCGCACCGAAAAGCAATGCAGACTACCCCTGGCACACACCACCGCAAGCCCGCAACCAGTAGCAACCCCTCCCCTATGCTTTCCTCAAAAAACCGCAGCACCAAGATGAACCTGGCGGGCTGCTCTGGAGAGGCGCTGGTCCGCACCAAAACGGAGTACGAGGTGGGGGGTGGGGGCGCGCGCCGGGGGTTGGGGCAGCTGGGATTGGGGACGTTTTTGTTTCCCTTGGGAGGGAGGGGGGTTGGGAAAGCTGGGTTTGGGGGCGTTTTTTCCCTTGCGGCGCGCCGGGGGTTGGGGCAGCTGGGTTTGGGCGCGAATTTGGTTTTCCCGTGGGGTGCGCTGGGCATCCCCCCTTTTTGACTGGTTGATTCGAGCCCGAATGTCACGTGGAATTCCACACCTCACATACGGAGCTCCAATCAGTTTGCCAAGGCCTCGCAAGGAGTGGTTTGCCAGGCCTCCCATCAAACCCCACGGCACCGCGCCGCAGCCCACGCAACCCCCCCCCCCCGAAACGCGCCCCCTCCCCTCCCCCCCTTCCCCACCCTCAATTCTCCCCCTCAAATCCCCCCCTTTTTGATTGGTTGGTTCGAGCCCGAATGTCATGTGGCACTTGAAAAATGACATTCGGGGTTGGAACCAGTTTGCAAAGGCCTCGCAAGGAGTGGTTTGCCAGGCCTCCCTGCGCCCCCCCGGCACCCCGCCGCAGCCCACCCCCCCCCCCTTCCCACCCTACACTCTCCCCGCGCCCCCCCTTTCCCCCCCCTAACCCCCCTAACCCCCCCCCAATCCACCCACCCCAGTCCTTCCTGGGCGACGCCAAAAAGCTCGAGGCGGTGAGGGAGATGATGAAGGTGGGCAGATTAGTAATTGCATAATAGGACAACGGAAGCCTGATTCGTGCCAGCGTGGCGGGACGTTTTGATCTTTTCCTGCGCGCGCGGCGGGTGCCGGGGCGCTTGGCCCCCCAGAGGAAAGCCCCCTCCCCCGCGGGCCGCGCGGCCCAGCAGCGCCCCAGCCCGCCGAACCCCGGACACCTGCGGCCCCCTCAACCCCCTCCAAACCAACAGCGCCCCGACCTGTCCCCTGAGCAGTCCCATCGCCCGCCACGCCCTCAAACACGCCCACGACGGCCAGCTTAACCCGTTCCCCACTAAAACAGCACCCCCCACCCCCCAAACAAAACCCAACAGCGCCCCGACCTGTCCCCAGAGCAGTCCAAGGTCCTGTCCGTTATGGAGCGCACCTTTGGGTGCTACATAACGGAGGACGACCGCGCAAAGGAGCTCAAGGAAAAACTCAACACGTGAGGGGGCGGGGTGGCCGTGTCGTTGCGTGCCCAAGCCTCGCGCCGCCTCGACAACTGCCCGCCCGCACGACCGCCCCCCAACCGCCTCAACAACCGCCCCCCAACCGCCCCAACAACCGCCCCCCCCCCAGCCTGGAGGCTGAGCTGGCGGGCGCGCGCAATAAAATGGCGCTGGGCCTCAAGGACCCATCCACTGGGGAGTTCAGGGCCGCTAGCAGCGTGCAGGTGGGGCGGGGTTTGGGGTTGGCGTCAGCGGGGGCTGTTCGGGGGGCCGCTCCGATGCGGTTTGCGGGTGGTTTGAGGTGTTTGGGGGTGGTGGCTTGGGGTTATTGAGCTTTTCCTCTCCCCAAAAACCCTTTAACGGGGGGCAAAAAGCTCCGAAACCGCCACAAAACCGCCCCCCAAAACCGCCCCCAACAGCTGCGCAACCTGATGCGCGTCGAGGACGCCGAGCCCACCCGCCGCGCCGCCTTCGACGCGCTGCGCGCCATCGGCCCCTTCGTGGCGGGGCGCTTCTGCGAGATCGTGAAGGCCCGCAACGAGCTGGCGCGGCTGTGCGGTTACGAGGACTTTTACGACATGAAGGCACGCGCTTTTTTGGTTTGGTTCTGCTTTCTTTTTTGGGGGGGGCTGTTCCTTGGTTTGGGGGGAGCGGTTTCGGGGAGGCGGTTTGTGGGGAGGTTTTGGGCGGTTTCGGGGGGCTTTCGGATGCCGTCGGGGTGGCTGGCTTTTGACGCGCAAATCGCAATCGCTGAGCGAGCGAGCGAGCGCACGCCCCCACCCCCTTTCGCCCGCACCGGCGCCCGCCCCACCCCCAAAACAGGTAACCCAGGCTGAGGGCTGTCGCGCAAATCCCAACACTTGACTCACCCCCCCCCCAAAAAAAACCACTGGCAATGGAAAAAAAACAAATCGCACAGGCCGAGGGCTTTTGTGCGCATCTCGAACCCGACTCACCCCCCCAAAAAAACTTGACAAAAACAGGTCACCCAGGCGGAGGGCTTTGGCAAGGCGCGGCTGTTCACCATCATGGACGGCCTGGAGGCCCGCACGCGGGGCATCATGGAGGCGGCGCGGGCGCGGCTGGCCAAAGAAAAGGGCGCGGCGGCGCTGGAGCCGCACAACATCGGCCACGCGCTGGCGGGTGGGCGGGGGGTTGTTTTTGGGAGTTGGGTCGGCGCTGTGCGGCTTTTTGGCGCGCACGAGCGCTGCAGGCGGCACAATTCGCGCAAACTCTGTTTTGCAAAAACACCTGCCGAAACCTTGCCCAAACGCCCCACCCCAAACAGTCTCCCAAAACCTCCCAAAACCTCCCTCAACCTCCCTCAAACCCCCCCAGGTGACACCACCCGCCTGACGGACCCCTACTTTCCCTTTGAGGAGGCTGTGGACGTTTGGGGCCGCACCTTTGCGGCGCTGGGCATTGACTATAGGGGGTCACTCATGACGCTGGTGGGTGTGGGGGGTGTGTGGGGGTGTGGGTGTGGGTGTGTGGGGTGACGATTCAAATTCTTTGCCGGATTTTCAATGGGCGAGCTGGGCATTGACTACAGGGGGTCACTCATGACGCTGGTGGGTGTGGGGGTGTGTGGGTGTGGGTGTGTGGGGTGTCGATTCAAATTCTTTGCCGGATTTTTAATGGGCGCGCTGGGCATTGACTACAGGGGGTCACTCATGACGCTGGTGGGTGTGGGGGGGTGTGGGTGTGGGTGTGTGGGTGTGGGTGTGTGTGTGGGTGGGTGGGTGGGTGTGTTTGTGGGGTGACGGTTCGAATTCTTGGCTGGATTTCGAATGGGGCTGGGCTTAGTCATGGAGCTGGTGGTGGGGAGGGGTTGTGTTTGGAGGACACCCCCTCCCCCCTGCCAGCAACAAAGCACTCCCTGCAAACCAAACCGAACCCACGACGCCCCGCAAAACACCGTTTGCCCCCAACACCCCCCCATTTTGCAAAACAACACCCCTCCCCCACAAAGCACCCAAACGCCCCCCCACCCAAACAAACAACCCCTCCCCCCCCAAACCCCCAGACTCAACACACCCACCCCACGCCCCCCAACCGCCTTCCCCCACCCACCCCTACCCCCCCCCCCCCAAAACACCCCCCCAAACCCCCAAACTCAACACACCCAACCCCAGGACCTTTGTGACCGCGAGGGGAAGTACTCAAACGGTTTCTGCCACTGGCCGCAGGTGTGTGTGTGGTCTTTGCTTTTTGGGCGGGGCGTAGGGGTGCAGGGCTTGTGGCACTGGCCACAGGCGCGGGGGGGTCTGTTCTATGGTGGGGGGTCTGTTTCGGCGGGGCTGTGCTGGGCTCCGGCCACTGGCCACAGGCGCGGAGGGCGGCCTGCTGTGGGGGTTATGTTTTTTTTTGGCGGGGCAGTGCAGGGCTTGTGGCTTCGTAAGACCGCCAACCCAACCCGGCGCCAAAAGAAGGCAGCGGCCGGTAGAGCCCACACCTCGTCCCCCCCCCAAAAAAAAACCAAACCAAACCGCCCCCGCAGCCCGCGTGGCGGCGCGCCGACGGCAGCTGGCAGCCCGCGGTTGCCAACTTCACATCCCTGGCCACCCCCAACGAGCCGGGCAGCGGCAAGACAGCGCTGGTCACGCTGCTGCACGAGGGGGGGCACGGTGGGGGGGGCTTTGGGCGCCGAATGGCCCTGCTTTTGGGGCGGTTTCGGGTGGGTCGGGTGTGCACGGTGGGGGTGGGGTGGGGTTGGGGGGCCCTGGGTGCTGATTGGCTCTCGTTTTGGGGCGGTTTTGGGGGGTTGCGCATTGAGAAGAGCTTGCAACCCCCCAAATAACCGCCCTACACCTTCCGCCCCCCTCAACCCCCTCCCAAACAAAAACCCGCCCCCCCTTCCCCCCAGCCGCCCACTTTGCCAATGTGGACCAGCACAGCCCCTTTTTCAGCCAGGAGCGCGCGCCCACTTCGGTGGCATACGCAGAGAACCAGGTGGGGGGGCTTTGTTTGCTTTTGTGGGTGCTTTTTGGGGCTTGGGTGTGGTTGCGTGTGTTGGCGGGAGCAGAGGGGCCCGCCACTCCTGCAAAAGCAACTCCCCCACCCACCTACCCACCCACCCCCGCTAAAACAAACACCCTCCCCCCCCACCCCCACCCCAGTCGATGTTTTTGGACAGCCTGGCCTCCGACGCCGCCTGGCTGGGCCGCTACGCGCGCGACAGGGAGGTGGGGGGCCTTTGGGGGGTCTTGTCTGCTTTTGCGGGAGGGAGGGTTTGGGGGGGGTTGGTCAGCGGGGGCAGGTGCACCACGGTGGCCCTTTGGGGGCCTTTTGTGGGGCCTTTCGGGGGCCCTTTGGGGGCCTTTTGTGGGGCCTTTCGGGGGCCCTTTGGGGGCCTTTTGTGGGGCCTTTCGGGGGCCCTTTGGGGGCCTTTTGTGGGGGCCTGTTATGCAGGGGGTGCTTCCCAAAGCAGCACGAAGCCATTCGCTGGTCAACCGCCGCATTTGAGCCCGGTCAAATGCCAGTCAAACCCGGTCAAACCCGGTCAAACCCGGTCAAACCCGAGTCAAACCCGGTCAAACCCGCAGGGCAACCCCATCCCCTGGGAGCTGGTGGAGCGGCTGCACACCGACAGCCACCCCTACGAGGTGTTCCAGGTGGGGTTTAGTCACGGAGCCAAGACCCTTTGTTTTTGGGTGGCTTTGAGAAAGCTGCGGCGCGAGCCCAAGCCCAATCCGGACCCTTCACACACACACCCACGCCCGCCAGCGCCTGCGGCGCGGCGGGCTGCCGGCGCGTGCGGCTGGGGGCGGCAGGCCGGGGAACGGCGGCCTGCGCGCGTGGGGCGCGAGGGAGGCACCCACACTCACGCATGCCCCCCACACCCACACCCACGCACACTAAAACCAACACGCGCGCGCCAAACAAACCGCGCCAGGTGCGCGCCATGCTGGCGGTGCCCTACTTTGAAAAGGCGCTGTACGAACTGCCGGAGGACCAGGTGGGGGGGTGAGGGCTTTTGGGGGCGTTGCTTGTGCAGAATCTGGTCGGCGGCTTGCGGGCCCGTGTAAGACGGGCCCACCCACCCACCCACCCGCCCACCAAATAAGCAACCAACCAACCAACCAACCAACCAACCAACCAACCAACCAACCAACCAACAAACCAACCAACCAACCAACCAACCAACCAACAAACCAACCAACCAACCAACCAACCAACCAACCAACCAACCAAACCAACAAACAAACAAACAAACAAACAAACAAACAAACAAACAAACCAACAAACCAACCAACCATACCACCCACCCACCCACCCACCCAAACAAACAAACAAACAAACAAACAAACAAACAAACAAACAAACAAACAAACAAACAAACAAACAGACAAACAAACAAACAAACAAACAGACAAACAAACAAACAAACAAACAAACAAACAAACAAACAAACAAACAAACCCCCCGAAGGTGACCCCCGAGGCGCTGCAGGCGCTGGCGGACGACGTGGAGCGCCGCGTGCAGGGGGGGCTGTCGCCGCGCCCGCTGCTCAGCGTGCCGCACATCCTCGCCGACGAGAGCAGTGAGCTTTGTTTTGCGCTTTTTCTGTTTTTTTGGAGTCGGCTCTCTTTGTTCCAGGACCGTGCCTGGTCTTGAACTGCCTTTAAAAACCACACAAGCACAGGAAAACAATCGAAAAACCGCCGAAACCGCCCAAAACCTCCTCCCCCTCTCCCAGGCGCCTACTACCACGGCTATGTGCTGGCGGAGATGAGCGTGCACCAGGTGCGGGGCGGTTTTGTCGGGCGGTTTTGTTGGGCGGTTTCTGGCGGTGTTTTGAGGCGCAGACCCCAGCAGCGCAGTAGTGGATGCAACGAAGCAAACAACCAACTGACCAAACCAAACCAAACCAAACCAAACCAAACCAAACCTAAACAGACCCGCGACCACTTTTTGGCCACCGAGGGGCGCATCGTGGACAACCCCAACGTGAGGGGGGAAGGGCGGGGCAGAACCTTCTTGTAGCTGTGCTTGCTGTCGCCCCTTCTTCACAAATCATCTTCACAAGTCGCAAAACCCCCCAAAAGTGCAATCGCGGGCAACCCCAACCTCCACAAAACCCCATACCTAACCCCCCCCCAACCGCAGGTGGGCGCCGCGCTGACTCGCGCCTACTGGACGCCCGGCAACAGCGCCATGTTCCTGGACCTGGTGGGTGGGGCGTTAGTAAGGCCTTGGTAAAGCTCCAACGCTGTTGGTTCTATGACGTTGAATGCTTTTTGCGATGGGGAGGTCGCACCCCCTGCCCTGGGGTTTTTCAGCCCCCTTTCTCAACCTCACTCTAACACCCCCCGATAGCACTCTAAAACCGCCGAAAACACCCACCGAAAAAAACGCCAGGTGGAGGGCCTCACCGGCCGCCCGCTCAGCGGCGACGCGTGGGTGGCGCGGCTGCAGCTGCCGCTGGAGCAGCTGCTGGTGAGAGAGAAGGAGGAGTACGGCCGCGCCATCAAGGAGGGGCCCAGGTGCGCACTGGGTTTGGGGGGTTTGCGGGGTTGGGTTTGGGTTTGGGGGGCTCGGGTGTTTCGCACCTGGGTGCGCGCCAGCCACCCAGTCAGCTAGCCGGCCCCGCAGCAAAAGCGAGCCCCGTCTTACCAAAAGGCGAGGACCCGAATCCGACCGACGGTCAGAAACCGAAACCAAACCGATCCCAACCGACGGCCTGGAACCAAAACCGAACCCGAACCCAACCCCTCCAGCATCCCCCCCGGTGCCGATTTCGACATTGGCATGGCGGTGCGCCTGGTGCACGGGGACGAGGTCATCGCGGGTGCGTTTGACCGGGGTTTGACCGGGGGTTTGACCGGGGGGGTTTGACCGAGGGTTTGACCAGAAGGCCTTGTTTCAATGGGTTTGGATTGGAGTCTTTGCTGCACCCTCTGGAGGCTTGCTTAGGGCCGTTTCAGCTCCATCCCCCCTCCCCCGAAACACATCCACGCGCTCCCACACCCGCGCTCTGCCGGCCCCCAAAAACGCGCAAAAACCGCAGACAGCCGCGCCGACGGCGGCCTGCGGGGCGCGTGCTCCAAGTTCAAGGCCTGGGTGCGCGCCAAGTACTTCGGGGGCAAGGCCTGAGGGGTGGCAAGCGGTGCCCTGCGCCGCGGGCCGCTTACGCAGGGCCTGGGAGCGGGCGGGGGGCGCCCCGGCGAGGGGCGGCGGCCGGCGGTTGGCTGGTGGCGGCTGGCGGCCGCTGGTGGCGGCCTGCAGTGTGCCTGTGGCACTCTGCTGCTTGTCCCCCCCGCGCGCGCGTGCGCCCGTGCGCCTGTTTGGTGTTACAGTTGCTGCTTTTGGAGGCCGACGGCAGCCGCCCAACGGAGCGAAATGGGGAGGGGGAAGCGTCGAAAACAAAGCATCCTGCGGAATGGGGAATAAGCTGAGGCAATCCATTGGGTCAAAGCGACCGAAGCAGGCAAGCAATAAACGGATTGCAACCCAGGGGGTGACCGATTGGGGCGCCTTTTGCGCGAAAGAAAGAAAAGCAATGTAGTGCCCGCTCAAATGCGCGCTGCGAATCGCTCAACGCACACTCCGCTCACAGCGGTGGGGAGCCGTCGCCGCCCCCGCGCCGTGCCTTGGTGGCCGCGCGCGCCGCCGCCGCCGCGGCGGCAGAGGCGGCCATGATCCCGGCAGTCACCGAAAACAGTCCGGGGCCCCCGGACCGTTCGAAAAGGACGCCCCCCGCCAGCCCTCCCAGTCCGGTGCCCAGCCCCAGCCAGGCCGCCTGCATGACGCCTTGGAAGGAAGCCGCCAGCGCAGGGGGCGCGACGGCGGCGGCGTGGACGGTGCAGGCGCCCCACGCCGCGGCAAACGTGATGCCTGCGGGGGGTCAGTTTTTCGATTCGTTTGTTAGCTGTTACTGATGGGCGCGCCTCCTGGTACAACCTCCAAATCAGCCTGCCGGTGCACTGCCCCGCCGGAAGCCTCCCTAACTGTACTGCTCAACATTTTAGCTTCCCAGAATCGTACCGCCGCCTCCACGCACGACTCACCGTGCAGCAGCTCCATCGGCAGAATGGCCCAGGGGCCCAGCACGGGCAGCACGGCCGCGTACAGCGCCTTTTGGGGGGGAGCGTCGGTTTGAGGTTTGGTTGGGTTGTGGGGGTAGCTGTTGAGTGGTGGGCTCCAGAAAGATGCCTTCCACTCCAAGCCTTGACTCAGCTGACCCAGAGATTCAAAGCCATCAGCCAGGACGCTGGGCTTTGCACCTCCCCAACCCCAAACCCCAAATGCCCCAAACCCCCAAAGCCCCCAAACCCCCAAAAGCCCCAAACCCCCAAACACCCCAAACCCCAAACCCCAAAGCCCCCAAACCCCCGAAACCCCTAAACCCCTAAACCCCCACCCCAGCACCAAAAGCGCACCGTGCGCAGCGCGAGTGTGAGCAGCGCGCCGTCGATGACCGTCGCCACCGGCACGCGCCGCAGCAGCGGGCCCTGCAGAGCAAACGCGGGCACCTCTGCGCGGCGGGGAAGGGGTTGCGGCGCGGGCGAGGGTTTTTTTGAGAGGTGGCTTTTGGCGCAGTGGTGCCGGCGGTGTTTGGGGGCCATCCCTAGCGGAACTCGGGTGACAGCAACGGCAAGGCCTGTGCAAATGCAGTCTCTTTTCCTGCCTCCCAACTGCCAGCGAGCCAGGCCCCCCCCCAACCCCTGCCAAAAGCCAAAGGGCCTGGCGGAAAGAAACCAGACCGCACCCGCCACCGTCATCGCCAGCAGGCACAGCCCCATCAGCGCCTCCCCGCCCCCCAGCTGCCGCAGGTAGAGGAACTCAAAGCCCTGGCACACGCCCTGGAAGGGGGGGTTCGGTTTTGTATTCAGTTGTGTTGTGCACTTTGTTGGCAGGCCGCACTTTTGCGGTGCGCGTTTGCGGTGCGTGTTGGGGTGGAGATTTCGGGGCGGCCGTGGGCAGGCGACGCTGAGCGGGACGCCAACCGACGGCTGCACCGACGCCCGTTGCAATCCCTCTCTCCCTCCCTCACCCGACAAAGCAATCACTCCCCCCCCACGCCCCCACGCGCCTTGAAGGCAGCCCTTCCACCCCCAAAGGCCGCACCATGCCAAACCCCAGCATCGTCGCCTCAAACAAAAACACCGCCACGTCCGGCCGCAGCAGCAGCGACCGCATGCCGCCGCCGCTTCCACCGGCGCCGGCGCCCGCTTCAGCCGCCGCCGCGTCCGCCCCACCGCCAGCGGCGCGGGCCAGCAGAGGCTGGCCCTCCCCGCCGCCGCCGCCGCCATCGTCCTGCTGCAATGACTCATCGCCGTCCCGCCCCGATGAGTAATCGTACCGCATGGCCGCGCCGGTCAGCGCCAGCAGCACGGACAGCGCCCCAAACCCCCAAAACGGCGCGGCCGCGAGGCCCCATTTTCGGATCGCGGCGCCGCCGGCGACGCCGGCGACGCCCCACCCCACGCTGGCCCAAACGCGCTGGTCGCCGTAGGTGGGGCCGCCGCCGCCCTCCTCCTGGCGGCGGTTTTGGGGTGGTTTTTTGGACGGGAGGAGTGAATTGGGGGCTGGTTTTGAACGGTTTGGGAGGTGGGGTGTGAGAGTAGTCGGGCTTTCAGGGAGGAGGCGCCGAGAGTCCAGGGCCAAAACTTGCAAACAAGCAAGAGTGTCCCCAACAGGCTGATGCTGACTGCCGCTCCAAACACAGTCATGCTTTAGTAAAGGCCGCCCTCCAACCTGGTCCTTTGGGAGGTTTGAGAGCACCGTGGCGTCCCCCAAAACGCCGAAAAAGCTGAAGCCCTCGGCGGCCAGCAGCGCCGCGACGAGCTGCCCCGGCGCCGCCGCCAGCGGCAGCCCCGCGCGCAGCGCGGCCGACGCGGCGAGCCCGCCGAGCAGCAGCGGCCCGTGCGCGGCGCGCGCGTCGGCGGCGGAGGACGCCGCGACGGCGGCGGGGGCGGCGATCCAGGGGCGCAGCGCGGACACCAGTCCGATCTGGGAGGGGGCCAGGCCACGTGAGTCGAGGTATAGGGGGACGTAGGGGAAGAGCACCGCTCCGCTCGCGCCTCCGAAAAAGAACCAGCACTTTGCAAGAAGCATCTGTCGGTCGCGGTGGGTTTTGGCCGCGCCGGCCGCCGCCGGCGCCGGCGCCGGCCCCTCGGGCTGCGCCGCGTGCTGGGCAGGGGCTCTCGCTGCCGCCGGGAAGTGCGCGGTGCCGCCGACGATGCCGCCGCGGCTGCCGCCGGCGGCGCGGTCTGGCGAGCGGTCGGCGGCCGGCCTGTCGTGGCGGCGCGCCACGGCCTGCGGCGGCTGCGGGCGGCCGCGGCGAACGGGAGGAGGCAGACGGGGACTCCGCCGCGCGTATTGCGCCGGCCTTGTGCCTGGTCTGAGCGCAGGAGGCCGGCCCAGCGCCGCGAGCTGAACGGCGCCGGCCACGACAGACGCATCCGCGCTGCTCAGCTGCGCGATCAGGCGAGGGATGCTGGGGGCGGAGGGGCTCGGGCGCGACATGGTCTGGGCTCGAGATCGATACCGGCAGCCAGGCGCCGCGCGTACGTGGGCTGGGGCGATCATATGCCACGCCATGCGAATAAAGGGGCCGCCTGTTGGCACCGCCGCACGGAGCGGCGGCGGCGGCGCCGCAGCAGTGCCGACAGTCCGACACCGCGGCCGTGCGAAGCCGGGCGGCGTCCTGAGCGCAAACACCTGCATGCACGTACATGCAGAGCGGTGCGGCACGGACGGCAAGCCCAGCCACCCTGCTCCCTGACACGAGCGGTCAAAAGGTCAAAGCTGCAAGGCGCTCCCCGCCCACCCCCCTGCCGCACCCCCTCGACAACGCGGCCTGCGCTCCCTTATTCGCACACCAACTGCCTTTACTTGGGAGGGGTTCCGGCGCTGCCGGCTGCGCAGGGTGAAGCCGCCGGGTTGCATGCGCCCCCTGTCAACGCTGCAAGACGGGGCCGCAACTGCGCCCAACGTCGACTCGGCGAGTAAACCAAACGCAAGCGCAGCCTGCCAAAGCGGCCAACTGGGGGTCAGAAAGGATTGCAGTGGAGGAGCCTATAGGAGGCTTGGGGGCCGTGCGTGGGATGGTGGAGGTCTTTAAGCATGGCCACCAGGCGCAGACCGCTCCGCAGCGGCTGCCGCCGCCGCCTTCTTGCAGTACGCCTTGTGCGCCGGCCAGTGGGCGCGCTGGCAGTCCTTGCTGCAGTACAGCACGCGCCCTGTGGGGCCCTTGCCGCTGCAGCCGGTGCACGGCCGCAGACGCCCTGAGCCGGCCGACTCTCGCTGCAGGCCGCAGCCCGCGCACGCGCGCGGCCGCGTTGCGTCTGCCGCTGCTGCCAATGCGAGCGCTTCGAGTGCCGCCGCGCGCGCGCGCAGCGTTGCCGCCGCCTCGGCAGTATGCGCCAGCGCCTCGATCGCCACTGACCCCAGCGACAGCGGCGCAGCGGCCAGCATGGCGCGCGCGTGGTTGGTTGCGGCAGTGACGGGTGGTGGTAGCGCAGTGGCTAGCACCGCCGCCACCTTGGCTGCGTCCACGGCCAGCAGCGCCTGCAGCATGGTGCGGCTGGCCACGACATGGTCTGAACCCCTGGCCATTGCCTCCAGGGCCGCCTCCGCCGCGCCCGCGTCCAGCACGCGCCGCCCAAGGTCCTGGGGGCTGGTGGCCGCAATCTGCTGCAAGGCGATCGCGCTGAGCAGTGCAGTCTCCACATCAGCTCTGGTCCTCACCACGCCGACCAGGGCCGGTATCACGCCCTCCGCCGCGCTCAAGAGGCGCACAAGCCGCTCCTCCTCCACGCACGCGATGGCGGCGAGCACGCCGATGGAGTTGTGGGCTGCGTCGCCGCCGCTGTGGGTGGCCGCAGCAGCAAGGGCAGGCAGCACGCCCTCTTCGGCGGCCAGCCGGCGCAGCATCTCTGTGCGAGAGCCGTTCTCGCCAACAGCCACGTTGAAGAGGGCTGCGGCCGCAAATACTGCAGCACCGCCCTCACCCCGCAGCAGCCGCGCAGCCAGCGCGCGCAGAGCGCCCGGGAATGCCGCCGCCTGCCGCGCGAGGTCAGCGTCGGCGCGGCATGCAATGGCGAGGATGCTCGCCGCGTTGGCGAATGTAAGTTCATCAGGGCTGCCAAGCGCGCGCAGCAGCCGCTGCAGCGCGCCAGGGGCGCGGGCGAGGCGCACCGCATGTCCGCTGTCGAACTGCAGGGCGGTGCATACAACCTCCAGCGCGTTGGCCACCACTCGCTGGTCGGGGTGGCTGATCGCTGCAATGACGGCCTGGGAGGGTTGAATTGGGGAAAAGGGAAGGGTTGAGCGCTGTCACGTGCATGCGTTGTATTTGCATGCGTGGCATGTGCCGCCCCCGCACACGCGCTTTGCGGGTGCTGCTGCTAACAGCGGGGTTGTGCATGGCGGGAGAAAGGGGTGGGGAGCGCACAGCCCTGCCAAGCGCCCACCCACCTGCATAACGCCAGGCGCGCTGAGCACCCGCTGTGCCTGCTCGGCGCTCTCCCCCACCAAGAAGCCCAGCAACGCTCCGGCGGCGGCAGCCAAGTTGCTGTTTGTGCCGCGGAGCGCGGCCGCCAGGGCCTGTAGCGACGCGCCCGGAAGGTCCAGCAGTCCGGCCACCAGGGTGCGGTCGTAGAGTGCCAGCTCTGCCAGCAGGCCTGTGCGAGCGTATGCATGTTTGTAAAGTGGGGTTGGGTCAGGGTGCTGAGGAGCCGGGCAGCAGGGGGCGGCTTGGCTTTGGGGCCCAGGGAGCGGTCAAGGGCCCCTTCATGCCACTGCGCCCGCAACACACACAGATTGCTGCCCATCACTACAAAAACCAAGCGGGCACACACAAGCACAACAAGACAGCAAAAAGCGCTGAAACCTTCACCCACGTGTGCTAGCCTCGACAGCGACGCTGTCCGTGCTCTGCAGCAGTGCAGTGAGGGCAGGCAGCGCCGCCGGCGCAGAAGACACAAGCCGGGCAACGCGCTCCGCATCGGCGTTGAAGATGGGGAACAATGCCCGCGCGGCATTGGCCCCAGCGCGCACGTCGCTGCCAGTGAGCGCCGCAAGCAGGGCCGCCTCCACGCCGGGCGCGTCGGCGACGCGCGCGGCCAGCTGACGGGAGGCGTCCGCGATGCAGCTGAGCGCGGCGATGCTGTTCACGGTCAGGCCGTCCCTGCCAGCCGCCGACGCCAGCGCCGCAAGCACGGCAGGTGTGGCGGCGGCGCGCGCGTGCTCTGGCCCCGCTTTGCAGGCAGCGATGATCAAGTTGGCGGCTCCGCGGGCCGCGTCCAGCTCTCCGCTCAGCAGGGCCCGCGTCAGCGCTCCCGTTGCCCCCGGCGTGCTGACAATGCGCGCTGCCAGATCGCCGCCGCCGGTTTCGGCGATGTCCATCAGGGCGTGCATGGCGGAGTCGATCACACGCGGGTCACTGGTGATCGCCGCGCACAGCCCCGCCAGCGCGCCGGACGTGCCGGCGACGCGGCGGGCGAGGCTGGGACTGGCGCTGGCGCAGCTGCCCAGTGCTGCCGCTGCGTTGCAAGCTGTGATTTCTTTGGTGCTGCCCAATGCAGAAGCCAGAGCCTGGAGCGCGCCCGGCTCAGCAGCAACGCTCAAGGGGTTGCGCTGGGCGAGCTCCCCAAATGCCTGTTGGGTATGGCGTGGCGCATGTGGGTGCATGCGCGCGTGCATGAGTGTGCACAAAGGGCCCGCGCCGCAGGCCTGGCGAAACACAAACCGGCGCCTTGCCGCCTGCAAAGCGTGGCGCCCCAGCCCAGTGCGCCCTCACCGCTGCGGCGTTGGCAGCCGCAGCGCCGTCCACCCTTCCCAGGGCCGCCACGAGCGCGCTGCCAGCGGCTTCAGCCACAAGGTCTGGCGCCACGCTTGCCACATAGAAAAGTGTGGCAGCAGCGTTGTCGGCAACCTGCTCGTCGGGGCCCTGGAGGGCGCGGACGAGGGCCGGCACCGCGCCGCCTTGCGCCAGGCGCAGCGCTTCGCGCTCGCTTCCGGCGGCGGCCAGCGCCGCGCGCAATGCGGCGGCGGCCACGACAGACGCATCCGCGCTTCTCAGCTGCGCGATCAGGCGAGGGATGCTGGGGACGGAGGGGCTCGGGCGCGACATGGGCTCGAGATCGATACCGGCAGCCAGGCGCCGCGCGTACGTGGGCTGGCGATCGATCAGGTTGAGACTGTTGCGATCCGAACGAGGCTGGCTGTTGGCCTATTGGCACCGCCGCGCGGTCAGCGGCGGCGGCGCACGAGCAGCCGCGGGGCCGGCCGGCTCTCGCCTGCAGCACACCGACAACACGGCTGAGCGAGGCCAGCGTGCTGAGCGCAAACACCTGCATGCGCGCACATGGAAGCAGGCAGAGCGGTGCGGCTTGGGAGGCGAGCCCAGCCACCCTACTCCATGCACAGGAGCGGTCAAAAGGTCAACCCTGCAAGCTGGAACTCCCTGCCCACCCTCGCGCCGCACTCCCTCGACAACGCGGCCTGCGCTCCCTTGTTCGCACACCAACTGCCTTTACTTGGTAGGGGTTCAGGCGCTGCCGGCTGCGCAGGGTGAAGCCGCCGGGTTGCATGCGCCCCACTGTCAACGCTGCAAGACGGGGCCGCAACTGCGCCCAACGTCGACTCGGCGAGTAAACCAAACGCAAGAGCAGCCTGCAAAAAGCAGCCAGCTGGAAGGATTGCAATGGAGGAGCCTATAGGAGGCTTGGGGGTGCGTGTGAAGGATGTTGGGGGTCTTTATGCAGCCCCGCCAGGCGCCGACCGCTCCGCAGCCGCTGCCGCCGCCGCCTTCTTGCAGTACGCCTTGTGCGCCGGCCAGTGGGCGCGCTGGCAGTCCGTGCTGCAGTACAGCACGCGCCCCGCGGGGCCCTTGCCACTGCAGCCGGTGCACAGCCGCAGACGCGCTGCGCCGGCCGACTCTCGCTGCAGACCGCAGCCCGCGCACACGCGCAGCCGCGCCGCGTCTGCCTCTACCGCTGCCGCCGATGCGAGCGCCTCGAGCGCCGCCGTGCGCGCGCGCAGCGTTGCCGCCGCCTCGGCAGCATGCGCCAGCGCCTCAATCGCCACCGGCCCCAGCGACAGCGGCGCAGCGGCCAGCACAGTGTGCGCGCGGATGGTTGCGGCAGTGAAGGGTGGCGGCAGCGCGGTGGCCAGCACCGCCGCCACCTTGGCTGCGTCCACAGCCAGCAGCGCCTGCAGCATGGTGCGGCTGGCCACGACATGGTCTGAACCCCTGGCCATTGCCTCCAGGGCCGCCTCCGCCGCGCCCGCGTCCAGCACGCGCCGCCCAAGGTCCTGGGGGCTGGTGGCCGCAATCTGCTGCAAGGCGATCGCGCTGAGCAGTGCAGTCTCCACATCAGCTCTGGTCCTCACCACGCCGACCAGGGCCGGTATCACGCCCTCCGCCGCGCTCAAGAGGCGCACAAGCCGCTCCTCCTCCACGCACGCGATGGCGGCGAGCACGCCGATGGAGTTGTGGGCTGCGTCGCCGCCGCTGTGGGTGGCCGCAGCAGCAAGGGCAGGCAGCACGCCCTCTTCGGCGGCCAGCCGGCGCAGCATCTCTGTGCGAGAGCCGTTCTCGCCAACAGCCACGTTGAAGAGGGCTGCGGCCGCAAATACTGCAGCACCGCCCTCACCCCGCAGCAGCCGCGCAGCCAGCGCGCGCAGAGCGCCCGGGAATGCCGCCGCCTGCCGCGCGAGGTCAGCGTCGGCGCGGCATGCAATGGCGAGGATGCTCGCCGCGTTGGCGAATGTAAGTTCATCAGGGCTGCCAAGCGCGCGCAGCAGCCGCTGCAGCGCGCCAGGGGCGCGGGCGAGGCGCACCGCATGTCCGCTGTCGAACTGCAGGGCGGTGCATACAACCTCCAGCGCGTTGGCCACCACTCGCTGGTCGGGGTGGCTGATCGCTGCAATGACGGCCTGGGAGGGTTGAATTGGGGAAAAGGGAAGGGTTGAGCGCTGTCACGTGCATGCGTTGTATTTGCATGCGTGGCATGTGCCGCCCCCGCACACGCGCTTTGCGGGTGCTGCTGCTAACAGCGGGGTTGTGCATGGCGGGAGAAAGGGGTGGGGAGCGCACAGCCCTGCCAAGCGCCAACCTACCTGCATAACGCCAGGCGCGCTGAGCACCCGCTGTGCCTGCTCGGCGCTCTCCCCCACCAGGACGTTCAGAACAATTCCGGCGCAGAAAGCCAAATGGTCGTGGGGGCCGCGGAGTGCGGCCGCCAGAGCCTGCAGCGGCGCGCCCGGCAGGTCCGGCAGTCCGGCCACCAGGGTGTGGTCATGGTCTGCCAACTCCCCAAGCAGGACTGGGCGAGCGTAGGCATTTTGTGTGATGTGGGGTCAGGGTGCTGGGGAGCCGGGCAGCAGGGGCCGGCTTGGCTTGGGACCCAGGGAGCGGTCAAGCGCCCTCCTCATGCCACTGCGCACGCCACGCGCTCAGATTGCTGCCCATCACTGCAAAAACCAGCAGGCACACAACGACACAGCAAAAAGCGCTAAAACCTCCGCTCACTTATGGTGGCGTTCACGGCGTCGGCGTCCGTGCTCTGCAGCAGTGCGGAGAGCGCAGGCAGCGCCGCCGGCGCAGCAGACACAAGCCGGGCGACGCGCTCGACATCCGCATCGGCTATGTGGCGCAAAGCCTGTGCCGCGTTGGCCCCAGCGTCGCTGACAGCCAGCGCCGCTAGCAGCGCCGCCCCTGCGCCGGGCGCGTCGGCGACGAGGCGGGCGAGGCTGGGGCTGGCGCTGGCGCAGATGCCCAGCGCTGCCGCTGCGTTGCAAACTGTGCTAGCGTTGGTGCTGCGCAGAGCTGAGGCCAGAGCCTGGAACGCGCCCGGCTCAGCAGCTAGGCGCGATGCGTTGTGCTCGGCGATCACCATGAACACCTGTTGGGCGTGTGGGTGCATGTGCACGCGCGTGCATGTGCGCAAAGTGCGCGCGCCGCAGGCCTGCAAAGGTGCAAAACAAAAGGGCGCCTCACGGCCTGCAAACCGGGGCGGCCCAGCCCTGTGGCTCACCCCGGCGGCGTTGGCAGCCACGACGCTGTCCACCCTGCTCAGGGCCGCCACGAGCGCGCTGCCGGCGGCTTCAGCCACCAGGTCTGGCGCCACGCGCGCCACACCGCCAAGTACGGCACCAGCATACTTTTCAATGTCCTCGTCGGGGTTCTGGAGGGCGCGGACAAAGGCCGGCACGGCGCCGCCGAGCACCAGGAGCAGCGCGTCGCCGCCTAGCGCCAGGCGCAGGGCGCCGTGGTCGTCTCTGGCGGCTGCCCGCGCGGCGTGCGCTACGGCGTCCGCCGCGGTAGAGGCATCCGCGCTGCACAGCTGTGCGATCAGGCGAGAGATGCTGGGGGCGGAGGGGCTCGGGCGCGACATGGTCCGGGCTCGAGATCAATACCGGCAGCTAGGCGCCGCGCGTACGTGGGCTGGGCGATCGATCAGGTTCGCATATGCGAATAAACGGGGCGGCAAAGGCCGCCCGTTGGCACCGCCGCACGGAGCAGCGGCGGCGGCGCCGCAGTGCCGACAGTCCGACACCGCGGCCGTGCGAAGCCGGCGTCCTGAGCTGCACGCGCACACACATGCAGGCAGAGCGGTGCGGCACGGGCGGCAAGCCCAGTGAACCTGTTTACTCAGCCCGGCATGCACGCGAGCGGTCAAAATGTCAAAGCTGGAAGGCACCTTGCCCCCACCCCGTTCGCGTCCTGTCGAATGTTGTGGTCGCAAGCGAAAGGCCGCATAAATGCACTGACAAGCAGGCAGAGTCCCCGTCGTCGTGCCTGGCACCACGTTCCCCCCTGCCCCGCCCATACCGCCGCAAACCGCGCGCTCCGCCGTTGCTGCGCCATGTGCAGTCGCAAAGCTCACATGCGCGGCCCTGCTGAGATCCAGATCTCGCCGTATGCCTCGTCCTGGCGGGCGCGCACGAAGCCGTTGGCGTGCGTCACTGCGTGTTGCGCGGGTGGGCGGGGCAATTTGGGAGAGCAGCCAGTCAGAAGGGAGGCCGGGCCCGGTTTGTTTGTAATGGGTTGGTGGTTAAGCTGTACCAGACCCGCCCCTCCGTCCGACCCAAAGGACTTCAGAGATAGCATTGCAAAAAAAAGCTGCAAGCTCCAGGCCCCTGGAACTAAAACGAGGCCTGCCCTCGCCGCGCGCCGCCTACCGCAGACTTGGTAGAACGCGCGCGCCGCCTCGACGCGCGCCAGCCGCGCGGCAAGCGGCCGGAACGGCACCGACTGCGCGCCGCGGCGGGATGCCTCCAGCAGCCGCGAACGGAACACCCTGCGGGTGCAAGGTGGGGGGAGGGCGGCGGCAATGACGGCGTTGCCATCACCTGGCATCGGCACTGGAACCGGCGCCAGGCAGCCTGGCCAAAACAGGCCGAGCGTTTGTTGGCTGGCTTGCTCTGCGCGGTGGCACCGCTGCCGCGAAAGCAGCCGCAGACAATGCCTCCATCCCCCCCCCCCCCCCCCCCAACTCCATTCCGTCGGCAAAAGCGGCGCACCTGATAGCCGTGTGGGTGGCCTGCGTCATAGAGTCCTCAGGGCCCAGGCCGGGGTGCTGCAGGTGGCGCGTGGTTTGGTTGCACGCTTTGCACTTGCCGCCGTCCGCGGCGCGCGCCACCAAGCGCCGCTCGGCGGCTTTTGTATGGTGCTCGGAGCACTGGCAGGCACCGCAAAAGCAGAGCGCAGTGACAGTAGATTCAGCGGCAAAGCCCCCCAAACAACCGCACCTGCGTGGCGCTCTCCACGAGCAGCTGCCACTGGCTGGACGGCAGCGCGGGGTCCCGCCCCTCGGACCAGCCGTCAAAGCCGGGGCCGGGCGCCCCCTCGTCTTCCGCCTCGGGCAGCAGGTCCCGCAGGCTGCCACCGGCGGCGCGGCCGGGGTGGCGGCGGGACAGCGGAGACTCCCCCTCCTGGCGGCGCGGCGGTGGAAGGGGGTGGAGTGAGCTCTGTAGGCACCAGGGACTGAGGAGCAGCCGGCGTGTGCAAAAGCAGCAGCTGGCAGGAACCGAGTGCGCTTTGAGTGCACGCGGCACGCGCCGCCCAACTGCCCTCCAGCCCTCCCACCTCGCCGCTGGAAAAGAAGCGCTCCAGCTCGCCGCCGCGCCGCGCCGCGCCGCCGCGCCCGCCCCCCGGCGCGCTCTCCGGCGCCAGCAGGCTCGTCTCCGAGCCGCTGGCCGCCGCGCGGCCGCCGGCGCCAAAGCTGGAGCCCGGCGTCGAGCTGCGGCCGCGGCCGGGGAACGGGGCGGCGCCGGCGCCGGCGCCGCCGCTGCCGGTCGGGCCGGCGCGGAGGCGCTCGGTCTCGATGTCGCCTGCGAGGGGCGGGGCGGTTGGCGCTTTTGGGGTGACGCTGCTGTGGCAATCGCCAATGCGCAGTGCGTGCTGGCCGGTCGGCGGCTGCGCATTCATGGCGGCGGCAAAAGCACGGCGGCGGCGCGGCAGGCAACGACAAAAAGAGAGACGCACCCCCAAAGGCCAGCTCCCCCACTGCGTCGTTCGCCTCCCCCATAGCAAAGTCCTCCTCCAGGCCAAAACCGTCCACTGCGGAGGTTTTGAATGCGCGCGTTTAGTCCTTGGTGGTTGGGCTGTGTTTGGGAGGGCCTGTTGAAGGGCTGTTTTGCGCTGCCCGGGCACCCAGCTGTAAAAGCCCCCGAAAGCCGGCACCCACTCTCGTCAAAGAAGCCGCCCTCGCCGCCCCTCGCCAGCGGCAGCTCCCCGAACCTCCCCCGCTTCGCCGCCCGCGCCGCGTCCTCGCGGCCGCCGCCGTCCCCCATCCCGCCGCCGCCGCCGCGGCGGGGGCCGCCGCCGTCGGCGTCGCCGTCGCGGAACAGCAGCACGTCGTCGCCGCCCGCCGGCCCGCCCGCGCCGCGCGCCGCGCCGCGCGCCGCGGCGGCGCCCGCGGCCGCGCCGGTGCAGAGGCGGAAGGCCTCGACGGTGGCGTCCGCCCAAAGCGGGGCGCCGCCGGCGGCGAGGGCCGCGAGGCCGGCGAACGCGCAGGCCGGCAGCAGCGGGCCGGCGCCGGGCCTTTCAAGGGGGGCGATTGGGGGTGGGTATTGGGCAGGGGGGACGGCTGCGAAATTTGCCCCGGTATTGAGGAGCAGGCAGGCCAGGCAGTCCGCGCCCCTGTCCAAGCGGCCCCGCCAACCGCGCCGCGCTACTCACCCTCCAAAGCCCCCGGCCGCGGCGTTGTTCCTCGCTCCAGCCGGGCTTGCGCCACCGGCGTCGTCGCCGCCGCCGCCGGCGGCTGCGGCGCGCGCGTACTGCGCGGCCGCGAGGCGCAGGCGCTCGCCCGTTGCGTGGGAGGGGTCCCTCACCCAATCGCGGTACAGGGCAGAGCTGGGCAGGGGATGGGGGGAGGGTTGTTGGATTGGGGGGTTTTGATTGGTTGGGAGGGGCGAGGCCGGCACTGCAAGCCAGCGTGGCTTGCAAACAGCGCCGCCGGGTGTAGCTGTGGCCCAGGCGCTGCTGACTGGCTTTTGACCGGCGCGGGCTTTTGCCGTGCCTGCTGTGCCCAGCCCAGCCCCTATCAATTAGTGGGCCCCCACCTGATCTGCAGGTCGCTGGCAGGGTCAATCACGGGCGCGTTGGCGCGCCGCTTGACGCGCAGCTTCTTGGCCCTGCCCTTGCCGCCCGCCTCCTCGGCCGCCGGCACGGCGCCTCCGGCCTCGCTGGCGGAGCGCTGCTCAGAGCCCCCGGCGGACGGCAGCGCCCGCCTGCCAGGCGTGGCAGCCTCGGGCGCGTCATCAAAGGGCGGGGGCTCGTCGAAAGCCATGGGCTCGTCTGCGGGGCGGCCGTTTGTTTCGGGAGGGAGTTGAATCCAGCGGGCTTCGCTTGGACTGGAGGGCCAGGTGGGGTGGGCCTGCCCTCGTTACAGCACGCCAGCAGGCACCCAGAAGTGGCACGCCCTCCCAAAAACAATCTTGCTCCCTGGGCTCACCGCCGAAGCCGTCGACGGGCGGCGGCGCCAGCAGGCCCCCCAGGAGGTCACCCCCAAACAGCTCCATGTCGTCCGCCGGCGCATCAAACACCTCGTCGGCGCGCGCACTGCGGGTTTCCGTTTTGTGTGTGTGAGTGCTTGTGTTGGGAGGAGTGACTTTTGCGGAGCAGCTCTGCCCTGGAAGCCGCCCTGCCTGCCCGCGCAATGCCAGAGAGCCCCCGCCAAAGCCGCCGTCTCACATCGCCAGCAGCTCCTCCTCCACATCGGCCCCAAACTGGCCAAAGTCCGCCCCCTCCTCCGCGGCAAACAGCTCGTCGCCCGCGGACCGCGCGCCCCGGCCGCCGGACCGCACCGCGAGCGCCGCGGCGATCGAGCCGCTCGCGCCGCTGCCGCCGGCCGCGCGGCGCTTGCGGCTGCCCGTGGCGGTGGCGCCAGTGGCCGTGAGGGACGCGGTCGGGTCGAGGGAGGGCATCTCGAAGAGCTCGCTGGCAAACTGGGGAGGGGGTTTGGCGGGGTACGGACTGCTCAAGGTGCGTGTTTGGGCCTGCTGCCGAAGGCGCACTGCCTGCGGCCAATTGGCCCGCAGAGCAGCTGGAAGCACCACAAACGCCGGCTTGTCACTCGGCTGTCTGGGCAGTAGCCGCTTCACGCCCTGCCCCCAAAAAAGCAACGCCGTGCCGTCAATGCACCCCCCCCCAAAGCCGCGGGGGCCACCCACATCGACGACGATGCCGCCGCGCTCCCCAAGCAGCAGGCCGCCGCCGGGCGTGGCGCCCTCCAGCGCAGGCAGGTCCCACTCCATTATCGTGATGGCCTCAAAACTGGGGTGGGTTTAAAAATGGGGGGCCGGACGGTCCGTGTGAGCAGTGACTGCGAGGTGGGAGCAGCTGCTGACCCACGGATGTTGCATGCAGCTCCGCTTTTTCGCATGCAGCCCGCCAGCCAGCCCTCCCACTCCCACGCGCGCCCACAACTCACGCTGCAGTGTCCTTGCCCTGGGGGGCCCCAGCCCCGCCGCCGCCCGCCCCGCCGCCGACGCGCTTGCTGGCGCCCTTTCCAGCGGCCGAGGCGGGCTGGACTGTGGCCGTTGGCGGGAGCGCGGCCGTCTCGACGCGCCGCCGCATGTCCTGGAGGTCGCCTGTGCAAATCGGATTTGTTTTTGGTGCTGCGTCAGCGAGCCATGCCCCCAAGGAGCCGGCATGGGAGGACGGATCCCATGCAGCGGAGCCCAGCGTGCCATGCATGCGCATGCATGGCTGCAAAAGCCCGCAGTACGCCCCCCCATGCTCACGCAGCAGGTAGGCCTGTTTGCGCTCGTAGACGCACACGATGCCATCTGGGAGTGTTGGACAGGTGGGGAGGGAGGGGGCATGTCAGCACGCGGCGTGCTGCTCGCATGCAGCGACGCATGGCATGTGCCGGCGCATGCGCCAGGGCTGCATGCATGGCCCGGGCTGTTTTGCTGCATGCGCCCGCGTCGCTCCCTTGCAAAGCCCCATGCACCCCCATGACGGCTCGCATGCAACCCCGCTGCAGCGCCATAATGGCGCGCTCACTGATCAGGATGCCCTGCAGGCGCAGCGCAAAGGGCGCGTCGGGCTCGAGCACGCTGCGGCACAGCTCCTCCAGGTCAATCCCGATGATCTTGTTCTTGGAGATCTTGCGGCCGTGGGCCAGGGTCCTGGGGTGGGTGTATTGGTGGTTGGGCTGGGTGCGTGTAGGGGGTCAGGCAGGGCGGGGCGCGGGGTTGGCGGCCGCTGAGCCCAGCTTGCGCGGTGTGGCCGGTTTGAATGCGGGCGCCGTCGGCTCTCGCCCCGAGCGCCGACGCATCGCACCAGATGACGCCCAGCGGCGCCTTGGAGGAGAGGATCTCCTTTGCGTAGAACATGGCTGCTGGCGGCCGGGCGCTGGGCGCGCGGCTGTGCTGATGGCCCGCCGCTGGAGGTGCTGGTGTCGCGCGGCCGAGGGGGCGCGCGCGCGTGCGCCGAGGGGCTGCACAGCGGCCGCGGGCTGCGGGCGCCGCTCAAGCGCTGCTTCCGCTGCCGAGACGAGCTGGGGGCAGGGCCTGGCGGCCTCTTGGCCAGGGCTCGCGCGCTTTTCGATCTCGGAGTTTGCCGAGGCCTGCGGCGGTCTGGGGGCGTGGTTGCGGGCTTTGCGATCGCGGAGGAGCTTCTATGCGGATCCAGGCCCCCGAATGAAAGCCCCGAGAACGCGGCGGCACCCCTCAACAAGGCGCACGAGGCCGCGGCGCGCGGCATGCGAACGGTCTCGCCCCGCCGGCGCCCCCGCAGGCGTCATCAGCAACGGCATGCATGCCGCTGATCGATTCATTCGACTCGCCCTCACCAGAGTTACACTGAAGAAGGAATGGGGCCTCGAAGTGCTGTTTGTTCAGCTCGGCGCGTCGGCCGGTCAGCCGTCGTCCGCCGTGCTGAGGCTGCTGGTGCTTCCGCTGCCGCCGTCGGGCGCTCGCGAGTCGAACACAAAGGTCACAGGACCGTCTGCGGTGTTTTGGGCAGGTTGTCCTGGGAGTTGTACGGGGGAAAAACAACGCCGCATGCGCGACCGCAAGCACGCGGCGGGGTGCCGCGCAAAACCCAGCGGCCGCTCGAAGCAGCGCGGCCCCTGCTCGTGCGCACTCACACACCAACAGCGCACCAAGGCAACCACAGGTTCACCCACCGTTTATCAGCTCCACCTTCATCATCGCGCCGAACCGGCCGTCCTTCACCTTGCCGGGCTCGTAGCCCGCCCGCAGCCGCTCCAGGAAGGCCTCGTAAAACGGGCGCGCGCCGCCGGGGCCCATCGCCTTGCTGCGCGGCGCGGCGCGGCGTTGGGCGCGCAGCACGGGGAGTTGGAAGGAGGGGAGGGGTGCAGGTTCCGGGCTGGATCAAGTGTGTTTGCTGCATGCAGCGCCGCCGAGACGACCCGCCTCCTTCTGACACTAAAGCCCATTGCCAGGGGCCGCACCTGAAATCCGGCCGTGGCTTTTTGAAGCGCGCGTGGAGCGTGAACTGTGAGACGCAGAGGATTTCGTAACCGGCGGATGCGACCTGGGGGCGGTTACGGGGGGAATGCATTCAGCGCAGGTTCAACCCTTCGCGCACCATCCCTGCCTGATTCAAAGAGCAAGGAAGGCAAGGAATACAGCGGGCGCTCAATTGAGCCTCCCCCCCAAAACGGTCCAGCCAAGGCCCCAGCCGTCCCGCGCACGTCCAACTCCCAGGGCTTGCCCTCTGCCCCCCCAAACGCGCGGCACCGCAGCAGCTTGCGCGCCAGCCACTCGGCGTCCCTGTGGGGGGGGGGGGCCCGGCGCGGCGGCACTTGTCGACGGCTTGCAAGCAGCGCGTTGGTGCGGCTCGCGGCGCGCCAACCCCCTGCTGCCGCCCCGCAGGCGGCGGCAGCTTCGCTCCTCCCCCCGGCCCCGCCGCCCTCGCCGGCCGCTTCAGGGTTCGCGGCACCCCAAGGGGCTGTTTTCCACCAACCTGTCTGTATCGTCCGCCGCGATGCCGACGAGGCAAAGCAGGCCCGGCCCGATGGCGCCGACGGTCTCCCCATCCACCTCGACGGACGCGCTCAGCACGCGCTGCGGGGCGGCGGCGGCGGCGCGGCGCGGCAGAGGGCTGGTGGGGTCGGAGGTGGGGGGCGCGAGGCGCGCGGGGGACCTTGCGCCGCCGCCGCCGGTGGCGCGCGGGGGAGGGGGGCCTTCGGCGGCGGCGCGCTGCACGCGGGTCGGGGAGCGCGCGCGCGGCGAGGCGGAACGGCGGGCCCGCACCTGCAGCACGCAGCGCATGGCGGGCGGCCAAATGCGCGAGGAGGGTGGTGCTGCTGCCGGATCGGCGGGCCGCGGCGGGCGCCGGCGCGCGCAGCGGCCGGGGGGGCAGGCGGCGGGCGGCGGGCGGCGGCGATTTCAGCGGCGCTCGGCGAGCGATCCGGGTTTTCGGTTTTGGGGGGCCCGATACGTTCTGCATTGTGAACATGTCGCAGTGAAGCTGCGACTAAACGCGGGCCTCCCCGCGGGCCGACCCCGCTCCCGCTGGCCGCTGCTCCCTCCCTTCAGCCCCAGCGGGCCGGCAAAAGGTGTTGTGCAGGCAATACAGCCGCTTTGACAGCCAGCCAGCGGGCGCGGCGCGCCTTCCAGCCGGCGTCGCTCGCGGAGCGCCGTTTTGACGCGCCGCCGCGAGTCGTCGGATTAGCACCGCTTTGGGCCGCGCCGCTGTTCCTGCGGCCCACGCGGCGCAGCGCCCTGCGGGCCTCTGGCACGCATGTCGCTGCGTGAGGCCTTTGCGGCGGCGGCGCGGGAGGCGGCCGCCGCGGCCTCGCCGCTCGCCGTCGCGCCGCGCGGCTCGGTCGCCGCCAGCGCCGCCGCCTCGGCGGCCTTCCTGGCCCTCGCGCTGCCCGCCGCGTACAGCCTGAAGCGCACGCGCTTCAAAACGTACGTCCTCCTCTTCGCCTCGCTGCTGCTGCGCGGCGTCGGCTACGCGCTGCACGGCGCCGCGATCGACACCGGCGACGCCAGGCGCGAGGCCGCGTTCCAGGCGCTCCGCGCGGCGGGCTTTGGCATGGCCGTCGGCGTGTCCGCGCTGTGCCTGTTCAGCTGGTTCAAGAACAGCGCGCCGCGCGCGCGGCCGTTTGGGGCGCGCGCCGCGTTCGCCGGCGCGATGGCGGCGCGCGCGACGCTACCGGTCGTCATCCTGGCTGGGCCCGTTATGGGCGCCATCGCGCAGGTGGGCTGGTGGGGGGCGCTCTGGGGGGGAGGGGCTGCGCGGGGCTTGGCTGGCCCCGGAGCGGGGATGCTCTGCGCCCACCAGGGCAACCGCAGGCGGGGACAAGCCCCCCCTCCTCAAGCCCCCCCTCCCAAGTCCCAACCCACCCGCCCACTCTCCCCACACCCTCCAAAAGGTGTCATGTATTCCAGCCCATCGCCCGCCAAGGCCGCCGCCGCCCTCCACGTCCGCGCCGCGTCGCTGTGGGCGCTGCTCGCGGCGCTGGCGGTGGTCAACCTGCTGTGCGCCCTCGCCGCCACGAGCTACTTCCTGGGCGCGGCGCGCGCGCGGGCGCGGCGCGCCCCCGTCGGCGGCGGCTCGGCGGGGGGCGACGTGTGGGGCGACCCTCATGCCCTGGTGCGCCGGCGCGCGCGCGCGCGGTGGTTGCGCGGGGCGGGGCACACGCCCCCTGATTAGGAGGCGTGTTTTTTCTGTGGGTGGGAACCCCCCTGCAGGCGCGATGCCTTTGCAGATCGAGGCTGCGCCGCCGGACCCGCCCTCCCCCAACGCCCTCGACGCTCACCTCCTGAAAAGCGGCCCCTCTCCCCCCCCCAAAAACACCCCGCAGATCGTCCTGCCCGTCGCAGCCACTCTGCTGCTCGACGTCGCGATGGCGCAGCGCCTGGCCGGGCTGCTGGACGCCCGCGCGTACGCCAACGAGACCCTTTTCTACCTCTGCGCCGCCCTGCCAGAGGTCCTCGCCGCCGCGCTGCTCGCGCCGCCGCTGGTGCTGGCGCGGCTGTGCATGTGCGGCGACCTCAACAGGCACCTGGCGGCGGTGGGGCTGCCGCAGCTGCCGGAGGTGTCGGGCGGGAGTTTGACCGGCGGCGCGCCGGGCGCGGGCAAGGGCGTCAGCGGCGCCGCGCACGGCAACGGCGCCAGCGGCGGCGACGTGCGCGTGTCGATTGGAGGCGACGATGCGTTTGGCGGGGGCGAGTTCAAGACGCAGGGGGCGAGTTTGAAGACGCAGGGGGCTGGCTGGAACTGAACTGGATCGGGCGGGGGGTGTGCGCGCACGCGGGATGACTCGCTGGAGCCGAGGGGGCGGGGCTGCAACAGCGCGCCCGCCTCCCGCCTCCCCTTTGACCCGACCCGGCCGTTGCTTTTGGCCGGTTTTGATATCAGCGCGAGGGCCTGTCTGCCCCCCAAGCAGCGCTTGTGTTTGCGATTTGAGGCTTAGCAGCCAATGGCTAGGAATGTGGCGCTGTGCGCGGATCGCGCTGGCAAGCAAACGCTCCAATACCTTGCAACGAAACACAACCTGGACGTCGAGTTTTTTGGGCAACTTTTTCTTGCCGGAAACGCAACCATTGACAATGCAAGTAGTCAATGGGTTTTCTGTCACCTCAGGCGACCAATGCGCTTAGTCAAGTAATGCGTACATCAACGAGTTTGGCGAGTTTGGGGTTTGCGACCAGGCCACCAGGGTTTGCAGGCGGCCGCCGACAGGTGGCAGCCGCCGTGCGGCTGCGGCATTCCCGCTTGCCGAGGCCCCCCCTCCCCCTTTGCCCGCCCCGATCCAGTCGAACTTCCCTCCCCGTTCAATCGACCAGCTGTGGAGGGGCGCTGCGGGGGTCGGGGAGCGGGATGAACGCGCGGTGTGTGGAGTGCCCCCAAAATGGGAGTGCACAGGCCAGGCCCGTGTGATGACCGGGCCATTCCTGAAACGATCGCGACGAGTTTAAGCTTGGAAAGCGAACCAAGGAGACGCAGGAGAACGTCTGAATCGAGCGAGGCCCGGTGAGCAGGCCGTGCAGGCGTAGCGGCCGCCGTGCAGGAGGGGCCCAGGGCGCTCACGGAGCCCCACGTTGTGCGGCATGCATGGCGGCTGGCGGGGGCCAAGCCCTCGCCAGGGCGGCCGCGGCGGGGCCAAGTGGGACTCGGACGCGCGCCCTGCAGCCTGGCGTGCTTGATTGGGCCGGCATTAGGCTTTGCAAGGCCCTGGCCTACCAGATCTGGGGTGCAGCGCGGGGCCGGGGCCGCAGTGTTGTAGGCGGCCCAGCGGCGCGGTCGGAGACCCCTCCCCCCCGCTCCCTGCCGACGAGCGGCGCCTAACGAGCGACTCCCGCACGCGCGCATCGCAGGCCCCATGCAGTGAGGGGCGGGCGCGCCGCGCACGATGGGGCCCAGCGCAGCGCCGCGGACCGCACACAGCAGCAGCCGCACGCCGCCGCGCGGCGCGCGGGCATAGGGGCCTCAGAGGACAGCAGCAGAAGGGCGGCGGAGTGACCGTCCGCCCGGCGCCATGGCCAACAAGAGGGCCAAGCCGGGCAAGGGCAAGGGCGGCGCCGGCGGCGGCGGCGGCGGCGGCGGCGGTGGCGGCAGCAAGCGCCCCGCGCCGCAGCGCGACGACGCGGCGCGCGACGGGCAGCAGCCGCCGCCGCAGGACCTGGTCGCCGACGTCCGCCCCTATTGGGAGGCGCTGCCGCAGGAGCAGCGCGCGTCGGCGCTCACGCTCGACCTCGGCCAGCTGCGCGCGCGCGCGCGCGAGCTGGGCGCCAAGGCGCGCGCCGCGGCGGTGGAGGCCGTGGGGGGCGCGCTGGGCGCGGACCTCAGCCTGGAAGCTTCCCTGGAGGAGGTGCTGGAGGAGGGGCTGAGGCGCCTGCACGAGCGCGGGACCTGGAAGGTGCGCTGCGGGGGGGGGGGGGGTGGGGGGGGGCGGCCGTGCGCGAGCTGGGCTGTGCGTGTTTTGACGCGGCAGGGTGCAGGCCGCCGGTGCATGCTGCTGTGTTCTGGGCCGGTGGCGACGGAACCCGCGGCGGCTGTCTCGCATGCAGCGAGGTGCTAGCTGCATGCGGCGCGCAGGCGGCACGACCCAGCCGCCGCCCCCTCTCCCTCACCCCCACCCTCGCCACCCCCGCCGCCGCACCAGGTGTGGCAGTTTGACGGGCGCGAGTTCACCGACGCGGACGCGTTCCGCGCGCACGTCCAGGAGCACCGCCTGCCGCCGGAGCTGCTGCGCCTGCTGCCGCGCGACGACCCCCGCGCGCCGGAGCGGCCGGCCGAGGCGGCGCTGCGGCAGCGCATGACGGAGCTGCTGGCGCGGATCCAGGGGCAGGGGCGCGCGCCCGAGGCGGAGGAGGCGCCGGCGCCGGCGCCGGCGCCGCCGCCGACGACGCAGCGGCAGGGTGAGCGGGCCGTGCCCATCGGCGCGCGGATGCGCGTGCACGCGGACTTGCCTGTGGGAGAGGCAGCGGTCCCGACGCAGCGTGCCGCAGCCGCTGGCCTCCACAGGGCCCTGGATTAGATGTGTGCTTTTAAACTCCAGGGCCCCGCCCGCCC
This sequence comes from Raphidocelis subcapitata, assembly GCA_003203535.1. Taxonomy (NCBI): domain Eukaryota; kingdom Viridiplantae; phylum Chlorophyta; class Chlorophyceae; order Sphaeropleales; family Selenastraceae; genus Raphidocelis; species Raphidocelis subcapitata. Next base: position 668,040 of record BDRX01000006.1, read on the forward strand.
CACGCGCCGCTCCCCGACGCCGCCCGCCCCGCAACCCCCCCCTTCCACCAACCCCAGGCCGCCGCGGCCGCCAGCGCGAGCGCCAGCTCGCCGCCGACGGCGCCGCCGCGCGCGACGCCTCTGTCGACGTGATCTGCGCCGTCATCGAGGCCATGGAGCAGGAGCACCCCCAGCTGTACTCGTCCGTGCTGCACCCCGTCGTGGGGTTCGTGTGCGAGCTGCTGGGCGAGGGCGTGCGGTCGACGCGGCCAGAGTCGGGCGACCTGGCGCTGGACGACCTCGAGAAGCTGCCCGCCGACGAGGTGGCGCGCATCGCCGAGTGGCTGACGGAGAAGGTGGACGCGCTCAGCACCAAGACGCGCATCGACCCGCGGGAGGAGGAGGTGCGCGCCGGGCAAAGGGGGGCGGCGGCGGGGGAGGCGGCGGGGCGGGGCGCGTGGGAGGGGCGAGGGCGCGCCTGCTGCCGCGCCGCCGCTGCTGCTGCAGCCCTTGCACCGGCCTCTCGCCTTCCCTGTTTGACCTCCCCCCCCCCCCCCCCCCCCGCCCCCCAAAAAACCCAGGAGGATGAGGAGGATGAGGAGGCGATGGGCGACGTGGACCTTTTCGCCCTCACCCCCGACAGCGCCGCGCTCACCGTCAACGCCAAGTGGCTGCAGCACCTGCAGGAGCGCACGCTGGGCGACGACGGCCACCCGCGCAAGGTGGGGGGGGCGGGTGGGCGCGGCGGCGGCGCGGCGTTTGGGGGCCAGCGCCGGGGCCAGCTGATGCCTGCGTCCCTGGGCGGCGCGCCCGCCGCCTGGGGGCCCCGCTAGCGGCCGCCGTCGCAGCCGGCTGCACCGGGGTGATGCCCTGACTCTTTTCGCTTCCCCACTGGCCCTGCCCCCCCCCAAAAGGTCCGCGAGGCCGAGGACCCCCACCGCATGGGCCTCGTGCTGGAGTGGGTCTTTGGCTCCATCGTCTCCACCGCCGAAAAGGGCCGCGACGGCGCCAAGCGCCAGCTCGGCGGCTACACGCCCACCGCCGACGCCGCGTTCGACGCGCTCGTCGCCGCGCTGGAGGACCAGGCCGCGCTCGAGGCGCGGCAGCGCGCCGCCAAGGAGCTGCTGGCCGAGATGCTGCGCAGCCGGCAGGAGGCCGCGGAGCTCGCGACGCGCTACAACACGTCGCCGGCGGCGGCGGCGGCCGCCGCGGCGGCCGCGTCCGGCGACGCGTCCGGCGACGGCGACGCGGCGGGCGCGCGCTCGGCGCCCGCCGAGCTGCCGGACGAGGTGATCGTTTCGATGCTGCGGCGGGAGGTGCTGCTGACTCGGGCCAAGCTGCACGCGCTGACGTGGGAGCGGGCGCAGAAGGAGCGGGAGCTGCGGACGCTGCGCACCCAGATCAAAGCGGTGCGCGGCGCGGCGCGGCGGGGCGGGTTGGACGCATGACGAGGCGATTGGTAGCGGGTGCAGGGGGCCAGGCAACATGCCCCACACCCTTGTCTCCCGCACAGGGCATTTCGGAGCCCAACCAGAGGAACCGGCCTTGAACTGCCTGGCATCGCCGGCCAAACCAAACCAAACCCAACCCAACCAAACCAAACCAACAAAACAACCAAACCCGCAGGGCGAGCCCGAGCTGGAGCGGCTAAAGCGCGAGCTGGAGGAGCTGAAGCACCAGCCCCGCGGCCTGGAGGGCTCCTACCGCACGCAGGCCGAGATGGAGCGCCACCGCCACCAGCTGGCGGACGCGGCCATCGAGGAGCAGCTCGAGGTGCAGACCGCGTTCAGGGAGCAGGGCGCCAAGCTGCAGGGGCTGTACGAGAGGAAGCAGCGGACGGAGTACGACGTTGTCAAACGGTGAGCGGACGGGGTTTGACCGGGGTTGACCAGAGTTTGACCGCCCCTGGGTGCCGTTTGACCAGCCTTGCGCACACGGCCCGCCTGCCGGCCGCCGCAGCGCGAGCCCAGAGACAGCCGGCAGCGAAACCGACTGGGCGAGCGCCAAACCTGATACCCCCACCCCCAAATCCCCCCACCCCTAACCGCAGGGAGAACGAGCTGAAGCAGCTCAACGGCTGGAAGGCCACCGTCGACTCCCTGGTGGAGCGCCTCGGCGACCTGCTGCAGCAGCGCGCCGCGCTCGCGCCCGACGCCGCCGCCGAGGCGGCCGCCGTCGCGGCGGTTGCGGCGGGCGGAGAGGGGCAGGACCTGGAGGCCGGCGAGGGGGACGGGCGCGCGGCGCTGCAGGCGGCCAGCATCCAGGTCAACCTCAGCAAGATGAGGTGGGGGGTTTTCTTCTGTGTTGGTGTGTGCGTGTGCGCGCCGCAACATGTCCTTGCTTTGTGCAATTTGCGTTGCGCCTTTGTGTTTCTTTCTTTCTGTGCAAAAAGGAAGCGGCCGGCGCCGTGCGCCCGGTGATGAAAACTGTTTTCCAACATCGTCTGACAGGGGTTCTTTGGTCGGTACCCCACCCTGTGACGAACATAAATTATCATCTTTCGGGGCTGATGGGCCGCACGGCCAGCCGCCGCTTCCTGCCGCAAACTTGTGCATTTTCGCTTTTCACTTCTTTGCAGCGTGTGCTTCTGCATGTCTACGACTAAAGAGGGCACTTGCGGGGAACACCCATCGCTTCCCGCAACCCCATCGCTCCCCCAAGAAAACCGCCCGAAACCCCCCGAAACCGCCCGAAACCCCCTCAAACCCCCCCCCCAAGGTCCCACTTCCTGCGCGACGTGCACAAGCAGCTCTACAACGACGCCGACGACCGCGGCTTCGCGACCCGCATCGCAGCAGAGTGGGTGGCGCGCGGCGCGGCGGCTTTGGGCGGCGCGCTCCCCGGCTTGATTGCGCGGCGGACTCGGCTGGTTCGCGCGTGATTGCGCGGGGGAGCGGCGCGCGCGCGCCGCGTTAGGCGCTCGCCCAGAGCCCTGCAACCGAACCAACGCCAAAGCAGCCCCCAATCCCTCCCCACCCCCGTCCAACCACCTCCAACCCCCCTCCCCCCTCCCTCGCAACCCCCCTCTCAACCCCCCTCTCAACCCCCTCCAACCCCCCAAAAGGCTGAAGGAGCTGGACCGCCGCATCGAGGAGGGCCGCGCCGCGCTGGTCCACCTCGACGCCGCGCTGTCCAACGTGGCCTGCGACGACCCCGGCACCGCCATCGGCTCGCAGCTCGCGCTGCCGCTGCTGCAGGAGCGGCTGGCGGCGCGCGCGGCGGAGACGCGGGCGGAGCGGGCGAGGCTGGCAGAGGTTGAGATCATCGAGATGGAGGTGTGTTGGGGGGGGAGGGGGGGGCTGGCGTTTCTTGGTGTTTTTTTGGGGGGGGGGGGGGGGGGGGGGGGGGGGCGAGGAGAAGGAAAAACCGCGCTGGAACACTACACGCCAGCCTGCAACTGAAGGGAGAGCGCTTATAAACACGTGGCCTGCACGTGGACTGAGCGCCCGCGCAAAACTCATCTCTCCCCTCCTCCAACCCCACCCCGCAGCGCGAGGCGGCGGAGCGCGAGGCCGCCGAGCGCGAGAAGAAGGCCAAGGCGCGCCAGAAGAAGGCCAGCAAGGGCCGCACCGAGAAGGAGCGCCTCGCGGCGGAGCGCGCCGAGCGCGAGGCGGCGGAGCGCGAGCGCGCCGAGGCCGAGGCGGCCGCGCGGCGCGCGCGCGATGAGGAGGACCGGCGGCGGCGCGCCGAGGAGGTGGAGCGGCTGCGGCGGGAGGAGGAGGAGGCGATGGAGCGGCGGCGGAAGGAGCTGATGACTGATGGCTACTGGGCGCAGCGCATCGCCGAGGAGGAGCAGCAGGCGCTGTTTGAGCAGCTGCTCAAGGCCAGCGACGAGGACGCGGCGGCGGCCGCCGCCGCCGCCGGGCTGTGGCCGCGGGACGACGTCGCCGCGGCGGCGGCGGCGGCGGCGGCCGACGGCGGCGCCGGGAGGGAGGAGGAGGACGGATTCCTTTCGAACGAGCGGCGGCGGCGGCGGCGGAACGAGGCGTCCGGCAGCGGCGGGGGCGGCAGCGGCGACGGCGCGGCCGCGCCGGCGGCCGCGCCCCGGCCGCGCGGCGCGCCGCGCGAGCAGCGGGAGCCCCGGGAGCCGCGCGGCCGCGACGCGGCCGCGGCGCCGCTGGTCGCCAACGGCCGGGCGCCGCAGGGCAGGGCGGAGCGCGGCCGCGCGGCCCCGGGTGCGGCTGCTGGTGCAGCTGCCGGCGCAGCTGCCGGCGTGCGCCGCGGAGCGGCGCCGCTGGCCCCGCGCGACCAGGAGCCGATCAGCGCCGCCACAGAGCCGGCCGAGCCGGCGGAGAAGCTCGATGGCGCCGTGGCGCTCGAAGCGGCAGCCCCGGCTGCGGTCGCACCTGCCGCCGTGCTCGCTCCTGCGCCCGCTCCCGCGCCGGCTGTGCCCGCGCCCGCTGTGCCCGTGCCCGCAGCAGCAGCGCCTCTGGTGCTGCCACAGCAGCAGCAGCAGCAGGCCGCGCTGCCGCCTCCGCTGCTGCAGCAGCAGCCCCCGCGGGAACAGGCGGCGCAGCTGGCGGCCTCTTTGCCGCCCGCCGCCTCCCCCCAACCAGCAGCCGTGCTGGCAGGGCCGCCGCCAGCGGCCGCGGCTCCGGCGCCGCCGCTGGTGCCCGCTCCGGCTCCCGCGCCGGCCTCGCCGTCGCCGGCGCCGTTTGATGGGCCCATCGCTTTTGGCTCTCTGATCGACGGCGTCGAGGACGACGGCGGCGAGCCCTCCGCGGCCCCCTCGCCCGCGCAGCCGCAGCCGCAGCCCGGCGACGCGCGCGGGCCGCAGCCGGAGCAGCCGCGGCAGGGCCTGCCGCCGCAGCTCGCGCCGCAGCACATGGGTGGCATGCCCCCGCCCGGCGGCCCCAGCCCTCGGCCGGGCATGCCGCTCGTGCTGGGGCCGCGGCCCATGGGCCTCCCCCCGCACGGCCCGCCGCCGCCGGCTGGCATGCTACCGCGCGGCGCGGCGCCGCTGCACGCGCGGCCGGGCGGCCCCGGCATGCCCGGCGGGCCCGGCATGGTGGCCATCCCGGGGGTGCGCCCGGGGCTGCCGGTGATGCCCCTGGTGATGATGGGCCCGGGCGGCCCCCTGCCCATGGGGCCCGGCGGCATGCCGCTGCCTCCGGGCGCAAAGGTGCCGCCTGGCGGCCACGTCCTGCCTCACGGCATGGGCATGCCCGTCGTGCTGCCCCCGGCCCTGCAGCCGCAGCAGCTCGCCGCGATGGTGGCGGGCGGGTACTTTGGGCGCCCGCCCGGGCCCGCGCCGCACCCCGACGGCAAGGGGCCCCTCGTGCAGCAGCAGCCGCAGCCGCGCGACGGCGGCGGCAAGCAGCCGGGCGCGCAGGAGGAGCAGCAGCGGCCCGGCGACCACCCGCAGCAGCGCGACGCGGCCGGCGCCGGCCAGCAGCAGCAGGGCGGCGAGGCGGCGAGCCCCGCGGGCCGCATGCCGGCCGGGGGCATGGTGCCGCCGCCGGGCGTGTTCCCCCAGGCCGCGGCCGGCATGCTGCCCGGGCAGTTCTTCTTCCCGCCGGGGCCGCAGGGCATGCCGATGCTGCCGCCGCACATGCAGCCCGGCGCGCCGCACATGCCGCCGCCGCGGCAGGCGCCCGCGCAGCAGCAGCAGCAGCAGCAGCAGCAGCAGCAGCCGCAGGCGCCGCCCAAGCCCGCCGCGTCGGGCCGCAGCACGCCGGGCGGCGGCATGGGCGGCGGTGCGAGCAGCGCGAGCAGCAGCGACGGCGGCGGCCAGGGCAGCGGCGGCGGCTCTGGCAGGTCCACCCTCCGCGTCACCGCCAAGGAGTTTGTGCCCGGAAAGAGCTCTGCCGCCGCGCCGCAGCAGCAGCTGCCGCACCCGGCGGCGCTGCACGGCATGCCCGGCATGCCTCCGCACCCCTCCATGCAGCAGCAGCACGCCATGCACCAGCAGCACGCGGCCATGATGCACGCGCGCGCGCTGGGCGCGATGGGCTTTGCCGCGCCCGGCGGCGCGCCGCGCATGGGGCTGCACCCGGGCGCGCCGCCGGGGCTGCAGGCCATGGCGATGGGCATGCCGCCGCAGTTTGACCCGCACGGCGGCGCTCCCCGGTACCCCATGCCTGATGGCGCGGCCATGGCCATGGGCCTGCCCCCGCTCGTCGGCGGCCCCGGGCAGCAGCGGCCGCGGGAGCGGGACGGCGGCGACGGGCGGCGCGTGCGGCAGTACCAGCAGCAGCAGGGCGGCCCCCAGCCGCCGGTGGTCAACGGCCCAATGGCCCCGCCGCCGCGGCCCGCGGGGCAGCAGCAGCAGCAGCAGCCCCAGCAGCCGCACCTCCAGCAGCAGCAGCAGCCCCAGCAGCCGTACCCCCAACAGCAGCAGCAGCAGCAGCAGCAGCAGCAGCAGTTGCTGCAGCAGCTGCAGCAGCAGCAGCAGCCACCTCAGCAGCCGCCTCAGCAGCCGCCTCAGCAGCCGCTGCAGCAGCAGCAGCAGCCGCAGGCCCCTGCAGGCGGCGGTGACGGCAGCAGCGCTTTGGACGAGCACCCAAACGGGGCGGCCGCTCAGGCCCCAACGATGCAGGCGCCTGAGCGGCTCACCCAAACCACCCCCAGCATCGAACCGCGCAGCGGCAGCGGGGGTGAGAGCGGCGAGAGGGGCGGCGCTGACGTAGCCGCAGCGCCGCAGGAGCAGCAGCAGCAGCAGCAGCAGGAGCCGGCACTGGACAAGGGTCCAGACCCCGCCTGCGCCACGCTCGCGCCCGCCGAGGCGCCCGAGCCGCGCGCGCGCCGCGCGCCGCCGGCCGTTGCCGTCGCCGACGCCGCCGAGGACGCGCCGCCGGTCGCCGCGCCCGCCTCGGCCGCGGAGCGCGCGACGCCGGCGCGCGGCGGCGCTGGCGCCGGGCACGGCGCGGCCGCGGGGGTCGAGGAGCCGGGCACGCCCGACGTGCGGCTCGAGCTGCGGTCCGCGGCAGCAGCGCCAAAGGCGGGCGTCCCGCCGCGGGGCGACGCCGCCGCCGGCGGCGCCGGCGGCGGCGGCAGCAGCGCGTCGAGCAGCTCGTCGGCGTCCGAAGGGGCTGCGCCGCCGCGGCCCTCGCGGCAGCAGGCGCAGCAGCAGACACAGCAGCAGGCGCGGCCGGCGGCGCCGTCTTGGTCGTCCGTCGCGGCGCGCGGCGACGGCGCCGCGCCGGGGCCGCCGGCGATCGAGGTCGGCCCGGTGCCGGGCTCGAGCCCCCCGGGCTCGACCGGCGGCAGCAGCCCGCACGCGGGGCCGCAGGGATCGTGGCGCGCCGCGGGCGCCAGCTCGCTGCGCCACAAGCTGCAGCAGAGCGGCGGCGGCGCCGGCGCGCTCGCGACGCCGCAGCCGCAGCCGCCGCTGCCGCGGTCGAGCAGCGGCGGCGCGGGCGGGGGCAGCCCGCTGGCTGGGGCCCCAGACTCGGCGTCCCGCGCCATGCTGGCGCCCGGCCGCGGCGCCGCCGCCAACGGCGCGGGGCGCGCGGCGGGGCGCCGGCGCAGCGACGACGGCGGGCGCGCGGCGCAGGACGAGATCCGCATCAAGAAGAGCGGCAGCCTGGTGTTCGAGGCGCGTGGGCGGGGCTGAGGGACGGGATTCGCTGCGTCGTGGATTGCGCACGGGGCTTGGGTGGGGGACCATGCTCGAACCGGCGCGGCCCGGGCATTGTCGGCTGCGGCTCACCCCTTCCCCTTGCCTCCCCCTTCACCGCCGCCGCAGGGCGCCTCGGACGCGCTGCGCCACCTGCGCCTCGTGCGCGGCCTCCGCAACACCGGCGGCGAGTACAACTGCTTCTTGAACGTCATCATCCAGAGCCTCTGGCACCTGCGCAGCTTCCGGACCGCGCTGCTGGCCCGCCCCGCGCAGCCGGCCCCGCCGGCCGGCGCGGACGCGCGCGTTCTCGCCGCACTGCGCTCGGTCTTCGAGGCGATGGCCGCGCCGCCCGCGCCCGCGCCGGCGCCCGCGCCAGACGGCGCCGCCGCGCCCGCCGCCCCCGACGGCGGCTGGCTCGTCGACCCCGCCGCGCTGCGCGAGGCGCTGAGCCGGCTGGGGGACACGGGGGCCGCCGTCATCGGGATGGAGCTGTCAGAGATGCACGACGCCGCAGAGGTGTTTGACGAGGTGCTCGCGTCCCTGCACAGGGCAGAGGCCGGCCGCGGCGCCGGCGCCGGCGCCGGCGCGGGCCGCGCCGGCGGGCCCGGCGGCGCCGGCGACGACCCGCGGCTGCCGCGGCGCGTGCGGGCGCGCGCGGACGCGTTTGCGCCGCCGGCGGGGCTCGCGGCGGTGCGGCTGGCGGGGCGCGGCGGGGGCGGCGGCGGCGACGGCGAGCCGCGCGCCAACGGGGTGGGCCACCACAACCACCAGCAGCAGCAGGGCCACCAGCAGCAGCAGCAGCAGCAGCAGCAGCAGGCGAACGGCGGCGTGGGGCAGCTGGGCGGCTCCGCGCCGCAGCCGCGCTCCATGGCGCACCGCGTGTTTGGGCTCGACGTCCAGGTCGCCGCGCCCCCCGACGACGAGCCGGCCGCCGGCGGCGCGGCCGCGGGCGCAAAGGCCGCGGCGGCGGGCGGCGGCGGCGGCAGTGGCGCGGCGGGGGGCGGCGGCGTGGACGCGCTGCAGTTCCTCAAGTTTGCGCACTTTGTGCACGCAGGGGTGCGCGCGCGCACACACAACAGCGGGAAGCGGAGGGCGGCGGGTCCGTGTTAGTGTTTGTGCTGTGCCGCGCCTGGCGGCCGCGGTGGCGCCCCACGCGGACGTGCAGGCGACAGCCCCCCCCCATTCGCGCCTCCTCACCCCGCCCCGCCACGCCACTCAACCCAATCCCCCAGGTGCTGCGCGAGTGCTACGACTGCCTCTTCGACGGCGCCTTTTCGGACGTCCTTTGCGCCGCAGACATTCAGGAGGAGGCCGCCCCCACAGCAGCAGCGGCAGCAGCAGCAGCGGCCGCCGCCGCCCCGCCGCCGTCCCGCGCCCCCAACGGCCGCGCCGCCGGCGGCGCGGGCAACGGCGGCGGCGGCGGCGCGGCGGCGGCGGCGGCGGCGCAGGCGCGGCGGCCGCGGCACGCGACGGGCACGCGGACGGTGCTGCTGCGGCGGCCCAAGGTCTTCACCCTCGCGCTCATCTGGGACTCCCCCCAGGTGCGCGCGCGGCGGGGCTGCTGGCCCCCTCGGCTCTCTGCCTAGAACGCCAGATCCACCCCAGATGCGCCCGTCATGTGCCTGGCCTTGGCCTTGGTGTTCCCGCCCAGCGCTCCCCTGGGGCCGCCACCAAACCCGCCAACCCGCCGGCCCGCCGAACCGCAGGCGCCCCTCGACGTGCTGCACGGCGCGATCGACGCGCTGGGCTGCGAGTTGGACCTCGCGCGCGCGTTTGGCGGCGTCGGGCCGGGCCCCGTGCACCTCCTGCGGTGGGTGGCCCAGGAACACTCCCCCCTTCCCCCGACTTCGCGCGCACGCGTGGCGCCCGCATTCTGGGGGCGGCCCCTGGCCTGCACGCCTTGACACACGCCTTGCCTCGCCAGCTGCCAGGCAGCACGCCCCCAAAGCGCGTCCCCTCAAAACCCCCCTGCGCTCGCCTCCCCTCCCCAACCCACCCCAGGTGTGTGGTGTGCTACTTTGGCCACCACTACCAGGCCTTCTGCCGCTCTGAGGAGTCTGGCCAGTGGCTGCTCTTCGACGACGACCGCATCTCAGCGGTGGGCGACTGGGGCCGGGTGCGCGCCGCGATGAAGGCGGCGCGGCTGCAGCCCTCGCTGCTGCTGTATGAGGCGGCAGAGTGAGGGGGCAGCGTGGCGGGCGGCGGGGGCGGCGGCTGGCTTGTGCCGCCGCCGCCGTCGCCGCACGAAGCCCGCGGCGGCCAGCCCGCGACCGCGCAGGTGCAGGCGCAGGAGCAGGGGCAGGCGCAGGAGCAGGCGCAGGATCAGAAACCAATGTCAGGGGAAGACGCAGCACTGTTCAGCGGCAGCAGCAGCGCCGGCACGCGCGTGCGCGGCTTTTAGAGACTTTGTGGCGTGCGCGCGGCGGGGCGGCGCGCCCGGCCGCCGCGGAGCCTTCCGCGGCGGCCGCGCGAGCGTCGGCGCCCCGCCGCCGCCGCCGGCAGCGGCAGGCGATCCGAGGGAAGGAAAGAGAGCGAGGCAAGGGAGGACGAACCCGGGAGGTAGCGAGGGGCAAACGAAACCGGTCTGGCGCTATGCCTCCATGTGTGCGGTGCGCGGCGTTCCGCGCCGGCAGGCGGGCGGGCGGCGCACCGTCTTGTGCCCGCACCGCGCCGCCGCGCGCGGCGCTTCCGCGCGGCGGCCGGCAACCGGCTGAATTGGAGCGGTGCCGGCCGCGCGGGGGGCGCCCGCGCGGCGTATGTGCTGTGTACAGTCTTTTGGCCAGCCTGCGGCCTGGCGGCCGCGCCGCCGGCTGGCAGAGCGCGCCGCGCTAGCGCGGCCCTTGGCCCAAGCGCGCGCCGACAGCGGCGGGCTGCAGGCGGCGACGGCGAAACGAGGCAGACCCCTCCCGTGCTGCGCACGCCGTGGTGCGCAGACGAGGCTCTGTGTAAACTGAAGTGAGCCGGCCGAGTGCGCTTTCGCATCTGGAAGAAACGGGGTTCTGGATCGGACGCTGGCCGGGCCAGGCCGGGGCACCGGCCGCACTCGCCGCTGCCGCCGCTCGCTGCTCGCACGGCGGCCTGCAGGCACCCACGCGCGCGTATTCATCCATCAGGTTGTTTCCACGTTCACCGGCGCCGTTTCGCCCCGATTCGAGGGCTGTAACCTGCGGGCAGTTCGCACGGGATTTTCCCACGAAACCGCAAATGACGCGCTGACAGCGACCGGCGCGCTCAGCTAATACGATGGGAGCGGCAGAGGGCGAGGCGGCAGCCCCGCTGAAGGCGCCCCGCCGCCGCTGCGGCGCCGCGATCGGGCAGCGCGCCGCCGCGCTCAAGGCGCGCGCGCTGTCCCGACTGAGCCCGCTTGGCCGACACTACTGCGAGCTAACTTGGCAGCAGCTCACGGCGATGGTGCCGATCACTCTGCTGCAGGCGCGTCCCGGCGCCCTGCTGTGCGCTGCGAGTTTGGGGTTTGGCAGCGGCAGGGCACGAGCAGCGGCAGGGCACGAGCGCTGAGCCCTCGAGGGGCGGTGTGGGGAGCGCGACCAAACCCCCCTCCCCACTCGCACCAAGCCCCCCTCCCCCCCGAAAAATAATGTCTGGGACCCCCTCCAGGTGCTGGTGATGGCGGTTTTCTTCCGCAAGGGCTCCCCGACCCCCTGGCTGGAGGCCGCTGGCCTGGTCTCTGCGGTGGTGGGGCTGGTGCTGTTCCTGGACGGCCTGCGGGTGGCGGTGATGCCGATGGCGCTGCTGGTCGGCACGAAGCTGCCGCAGCGGCTGGCGCTGCCGTGGGTTCTGGTGGTGGCGTTTGGGCTGGGCGTGCTCGTGACATAGTGAGAGCCGGGGGGTTTAGGGAGGGGGCAGGGGCGGTCGGGTCCGTCTGGGAGGGGCGCAGCCCTGGCGCGGCGCGTTCTCAAAAACCAAAAGCACCGAGACCAAACCGCGACCCGCGTCCCGCGCTTCGCACCCTGCACCCCACGACCCGCCCCCAACCCCTGCACCCCCAACCCCCACCCACACCCAAACAAACCCGCCCCGCAGCTCTGAGCCAGCCATCGCCGCCATCCGCCCCCTCGCCGCGCTGGTGGACCCCTCCGCCGCGCCCTACCTTTACTTCACAATGAACCAGCAGCAGGAGCTGCTCGTTTTCAGCGTCGGCGCGGGCGTCGGCGTCGCGGCGGTGGTGGCGGTGCTCAAGTTCCTGCGCGGCTGGTCGCTCAAGCCGCTCATCGCGGGGGCGCTGCTGCCGACGGTGGCGGCGGCGTGCTGGATGCACTGGTGCGCGTCCATGGGGCCCAGGGTTGGGGCTTTTGGGCACGGGGCCGGGGCCGCGCTTTCGCTGCTTTAGGTGGCTGTGCCTACGCTGTCGTCGCCCGGCAGCGGCCTGTGCGCGCTTGGCGCTGCCGGCTGCCTCACATCGCCGCGCGCAGCCGGCCCAACGCCGCCCCCCCCCCCCCCCGCGCACCTCTTCCCCCCAACGCAGGGGCAACCCTCACCTGCGGCCGCTGCTGGGAGTCGCCTGGGGTGAGTGGCGGGCGCGCTTTGTGTGCCGGTGGGGCCGCAGCACCAAGGAAGGGGTTGGAGGTGGGGCCCCGCATTCTGCCGACTGGGGTACCCTCCCCGCTGTTGCAGACTACCCCTGCAACACAGACGACTGATCGCCCGCTCACTATTCACCCCACCCCACCCCTTTATCAGACTGTGGCGCGGTGACCACGGGCCCCGTGACCGTGCCCGTGCTGCTCAGCCTGGGCGTTGGGGTGATGCGCGCGCGCAAGCAGCGGGAGCTGGCGCGGGCGGCGCTGGAGGCGGCGGTGCAGCGAAGCGAGGGTGCGCGGCGGGCAATGGGTTTTTGGGCGGGGTGTGGTTCTGCCGGGCGGATTCCGGGATTGAAGCCGGGTTTTGGAGGGCTGGGTGCGATTGGGGGTAGCGCGGCATTGGCCCACTCAGACCCCCCAAACCGTACGCCACAACACACACAACCGCACAAACTGAACGCGCGCACCCTCGCTCAACACCCAGGTAACGCCCTCGAGGGCTTCGGCTGCGGTGCGTGGGGCGCAATTTGACCCGGCAGGGGCGGGCAGCCCGCAAGACGGGGGAAGGGGGATTCAAAGGAATCCGGCGGGTGGCCGACACACGGACTCACAACCACACACAAGCGGTCAAAGCCTGACCGAAAGCCCTGGAGGCGCCTGCCGCCCTCAATCCTCCCGCGGCCGAATCCTCAGGCAAGTCGTCCTCCAAGACGCTCAAAACGGCGCAAATGAAAACGACACCCGCCCCCACCCCCAAAACAAACGTGGCGTAACCGCAGTGACCCTGGCGTCCTTGCTGCCCATTCTCGCGGTTGAGATCATGGCCATCATCACCAGCCTAGTGTGGGTTTGGGGGGTTTAGGGTTAGGGTTTGGGGGTTTAGGGTTTAGGGTTTGGGGAGGAGCTGGGGGTTCAGTCACTTCAGTGTGCAGACATGTGCACCGGAAAAGCTATAAACTGCTACCGAACAAATGCCGCACCGCTCCCCCAAAAAACAAACAACAGGCACCCCTACGAGTACGTACTGCAGACGGCCCAGGAGGCGGCAGAGGCGGCAAAGACGGGGGGGCCACCGATCGAGGAGCGGTGGGCCCCTGCCGCGCGCACAAACGGCTCCGTTGCCATGCCTTGCTTGATCTGATCTGATCTGATCTGATCTGATCTGATCTGATCTGGTGTGATCTGGCCTGATCTGGCTTGCGCGGCTTTGTGGGCCGCAGGCTGTGCCGGGGTTGGGGCAAACCCCCTCGTCCAAGGCAGACGCGCCTTCGATCCACCTCCACGGGCGCAAATCGTGCTTCAATTCCAACCCAAACACAAACACAAACACAAACACAAACACAAACCCAACCCAACCGCAGCTCCCCTGTCAAGGAGATCGTCTACGGCGTGAGGGCCATCTGCCCCCTCATCGGCGCGCTCGTGCTGCTGGTGACGGTCGTGCTGCGGCAGCCCCTGCCAAAGGCCCGGTTCATCCCTGGGGAAGGCGGCGAGGAGGAGGGGGACGGCGGCGGGGAGAAGTCGGCCGGCGGCGATGTGGAGCGGCCGGAGGTGCGTTTGGGGGGGGTTGTTTCAAACAAGATGTTTGTGGCTCCCGCGTGGCGCTGGCGCCGCAGCCCTGCCATGCCTGGCGTGGGCGCGCCCCTTTTCCTATCCCCGTCGCCCCCTCAAACAACGCCCTCGCCGCCCCTCCAACGATCGCCGCGCGCAACAGGCCGCGGGCCCGCGCCCGCTGTCCGCCGTCGGCCGCGTCCCCTCCGTCGCCGCCGCCGTCGTCGCCACCGCGGGCCGCGCCGACATGGAGTTTTACGCCGACATAACGCCCCCCGACGACGCCGGCAGCGCGGGCGGGGGGGACTCCTCCGCTGGCACCAGCCGGCGCGGCAGCCGCAGCGGCGGCGGCGGCGGCGGCGCCGGGCCGGCGGACGCCGACGCCGGCGCCGCGAAGCCCGCAGCGCGCGAGCGCGCCGCGGCGGCGGCGCGCCGCGCGTGGGGCGGCCTCGTGTCGTATTCGCCCCTCCTGCTTGCCATGGCCATGACTCAGGTCGGCATGATCCTCTTCAACTACGGCCTTACCTACGGCTTCTCGTCACTCGGTGACATGACCGGCGCCACCCTGCCCGCCTCGTTCCTCAAGGTGCCTTACGAGGCGGGCAGTCCTTACTACCCCTATGCCGGCGGCGTGGCGATTACCATGGCGACGATTTTCTGCCTCGGACTGCTTGCCACAAGGGCCGAGCCCGCGCTGGGCGTGCTGGGCGAGACCGTCGAGGCGCTGAGCGGGGGGCGGATGACTAAGCGCATGCTGATCTGGGCGGTCGCAATCGGGGTGGCAGTGGGGATGGCCGCGGGTGGGTGGTGTGGCGGGCGCTTTGCGGGGCGGCTTTGCGGGGTTTGGGTTGCCAGGGATTCAGCTAGATATGATGCAGTCAACCCGGGGTTCAACCCGCACCCTCAACCCCGCCCAACCGTTGCGGGGGACGGTTCAAACAGCGCCGGAACCCCGACTCAGCAACCCAAACCCGCAACCCAACGCCCGCAACCCAAACCCCCATCAACCCAAAACCCCATCAACCCCAAACCCCGCTAACCCCAACCCCGCCAACCCCAGGCGCCTGCAAGATCCTGTTCCGCCTCCCCCTCATCTACTTCATCCTCGCAAAGTATCTGGTGGCCTGCGCGCTGACCGCAATATCCCGCGAGTCGGTCACGGCGGTGGCCTGGGACAGCGCAGGCAGGGCTTTGGGGGCCGGGGGTTGGGGGTTCCGGGGCGGACGTGGGGCAGGGTTCAGGGTTGGTTGCAAGTTGGATCTTGTTGGTGACTGCTTGATGGTACGCGGCAGCGTTGGTGTGTGCGAACCCTCCCAAACCCCAACCCCGAAACCCCAGTCTAGGCGTAACCCACTAACCACCACCAAAACCCCGCTGCCGCGGCCATTGAACATTCCCAGGCGTAACAACCGGCCCGGTCACCGTCCCTTACGTGCTCTCGATCGGCATTGGCTTCAGCACGGCGGTGGGGGCGCCAGAAGGCTTTGGCATGGTGCGGGGGGGGTTGGGGGGCCGGGGTGGGGGCGGAAGTGGCGGGTAAGTGGGGGACGCGTGAAACAGCAGACCAAAAGCTGGATCAGCGCAACAGACAAACCCCAACACGCACACAATGCAAACGCGCATGCACACACGAAAACAAACAAAAACAGCAGCCATACTCAATTGCAAGTAAACGCATCCCCCTCTCCCTCCCAACCAACCTCCCCCCCCCAGCTGACCATCATGTCTGTCGCCCCCATCATCTCCGTCCTGGCCACCTCCCTGCTCCAGCGGCCCGTGGCCGCGGCCGCAAAGGGGCTGGCCAAGGTCTCGAAGATTTCGGTGCTGCGCGTCTCGAGGTCGCTCCAAAGCCTCAGGTGGGTGGAGGGGGGTGAGGGTGCCGCTGGGCGTTTCGTGGGGGGGGGGGTTGCGGGGGAGTTTGTGGGGGCCCGGCCCCGCCTATTGCGCTGCCGGCCCCACCGGCCCTCCTCACGCCGTTCCTGACCGCCCCTCGCCCGCCCCTCGCCCGCCCCCGACCGCCCGCCCCCAGCACCCGCCGCAGCAGCGGCGAGCTGGACTTTGCCGCGGCGCTGCGGGCGCAGCCGGAGCTGATGGACGCCGCGGAGCTGACGCCCGAACAGCTGGACCCCCTGGCGCGGTGCGGGCCGCCGCGCGGGCGGGGTTGGCATCGCGCCGCGCAAAGCAGTGTGTGTTTCGGGGCGCCGCCCGTCCCGTTTCTCGGGGTTGCAGGGGCGGGGCGCGGCCCTGTTCCTCAAAACAAGCTCGGGCCTTGTTCACGCGGTTTGTGCGGGCCCAGGGATAAAGCAAGCAGACAGTCACAATTGCTTCGTCTCCAAAACGCCTCCACCCCAAACCCCATCCAAACCCCTCGCCTCTCCCCCCTCCCCACCCGTCAGGTCTCCGCCGATGCAAGCCATCGAGGAGCAATCCGCACTCGGCGCCGCGGGCGGCAGCGCCACCGGCGGCAAGGCGTGAGCCGGCCGTGGACAGCCGGCAGTGGATGCCAGCGGCAGGCACGGCCCGGGCGAAACCGGGCCCAGCAGGTCAACCCCTGCAGGGCGGCCTGTGGGCCGGCCCCGGCACAAAGCATTGTGCGTCAATTACTCTTGTGGCCAACGCTGGCAAAAGCAGCGCAAGGAGGGCGCTTAGCGCTGGTGGTCACTTATCCGCAGAGGCACCCCAGCGCACGACAGCACCACCAAAGACTCGGGGGCCCGTTCCCACCACCACCACCCCGCACGCCGCCCCGCTTATGCCGCGGGTGTGTCGCGTCTGCAAACTAAGGCTGCTGCCACTTTCAAGGCCAATCGACTGAGGAGACCCGTGCTTCGCCGACCGCGGCGCGCTGCTTGCGCGCGCGCGCCGCCCATTTGCGCAGGGGGCTGCGCCTGGACACAGCCTGAGAACAGCCTGCGCGCGCTTGGCGCGCGTGGCGCCGCCGCCCGCGCGGCGGCGGAATCCGCGCGCATCCATGAATTGAAACGCGGCGACGCTCTAAACCCCGAGCCGCGCCTCGCGCGCGTCCCTGCCTCCGCGCCTCGAGCCGGCTTGCCAAACTTGCTTCCGCACTGAGCGCGCCGCGCCGTTGCGTTCCACCGCGCGCCGCGCCGTTGCATACGACCCGGCGGCTCTTAGGAAAACTTGCCACTGGACGGCCCTGCCTCTCTGCGTCAAGGGGCCATCCATGCGGGCGGAAGCAACCGCTCGCCGACGGTTTCGGAAGGGAGGCCCGCAGTGCCGATCCGAAGCCGCCGGCGCCCGGCGCACGCCTGCTTGCGCCCCCATCATTGCCTGCTCGTTTCCCTGTTTCCTGTTGCGCAACGGCAGGCTGCGTAATTGCCAAAAAAGCGGAGGCACTGTACAATTTACAGGAACCCCTATTGGTGGTTCCGGCTGCCACGGGGCGGCCCGTGTAAAACAATCAACACCAACAATCAGATTGCAAAGCGCGTGCCGCAACGGACGCCGAATCAAAGCAGGCTTCCACCGCCGAGCGACGCCGCCGTCACTCCCTCCGCCGCCGCCGCTGCCGCCGTCAGCCGTTCTGCGGCCCCTGGCCGTTCCCCCCGGCCACTGACTGTTCGTCTTCCCCGCCCTGCCCCTCCTGCCGGTCCATGGCACCATATCGGGCCTCAACCGCCGCGCTCGCCGCCATCCCCTCCGCCGTCGTCGCCCCCGGCGCTGCGACCGCCGCCGCCGACGCCGCGCCGCGGGGCGCGAGCTCGAGCGGGGCCGCCTCTGGCGCGGCGCCGTCGGGCGCAGGGGCGGGGGCGGCGCCGGGGCGGGGGACGAGCACGCGCAGCGCCCCCGGCAGCACGCGGACCGAGACTGGGGTGGTGCCCAGCAGCTCCCCATCGACCACCACCTGGGTGGGTGGGTGGGGGGGTTGAATGGCAATTGTGCATGCCGTGAACAATGCATGGGGGGTGGGTGGGTTGGAACAGCCCTGTTGAACAGCCCCACACACACGCACGCACGTGCGCTCAAGCTCTTCCACGCACAACAACAAGCCACCCCCATGCGGCCAGCCCCATGCGGCCCGCCCCACGCGCCCGCGCCCGCACCTTTTGCGGCGGGTCGCACTCAATCTCCACCTGCCGGTGCCTGCCCCCGAAGATCCTCTCCTCATCGCGCGCCGCCGCCGCCGCCCCTCCATTGCCCTCCGCGCCGTCCGCGCCGGCCGCGGCGGCGGCGCCGCCTGAGAAGAGGGCGCCCAGCGCGAGGGAGGCTGCTCCGGCGATGTTTGCCGCGGCGCTGTCAGAGGCGACGTAGCCACACACCTCCAGCAGCCCGTCTGCGGTTTTGCGGCGGTTGCGCCATTTTGTGTGTGCGGGGCGGCTCGGTTTGGGGGGGCGCCACCCAGCTTTATTTGGGGCCTGTTGAACTCTTCAAGAAAGCAGTTTTTGGTACAAGGTGGGAAAGGCCGAGTGGGAGCGTTGATTCACCGCTGAAGGCACGCCCCACGCAAACCCGACCAAGCCCCCAAAACCCAGACCCCCCACACATAAATAACGCCGCACAACGCGCACCGTCGGGTATGCAGTCCCCCACGTGGATGTGGGCCAGCACCGACGCGGGCGGCGCGGCGTTGGCGACTGTCAGCGCGGCGATGTCGCCCTCGTGGGTTACGCCGTCCACGGTCACCTGGTGACGGGGGGCGGGTGACAGGTGTTGAAGGGGTGGGGGTGCGGGGTGGCGCGCCGACGCATACAGCAGCCGGCACATGCACACTGTGCGAGGGGCCATGGCACGCCCCCACCTGCGCAGACAGCCCAAAACCAGGCGGGCACAAAACGACAGCCTCAGACGCAAACGCACCCCAGACGGCCAGACCCCCTACACAACCCAAACCCCTCGCCTTTGCGTGGAAGTTGCCACTCTGGCGCAGCAGCTGCATGCCGCCCGAAATCATGTACGCCATCTGCCATCAATTGTTGACGGCCGCACGCGTGGGGGTCAGATCAGATCAGGGGCGTGCTGCTTTGGGCGCATGGTGGGGCGGCCAGCAGGGCGAAACAGGCGCCAGGCAGCAGGTGAATGCCTGGTTCGCCTTGGCTGCATGCACCAAACCAGCGGGCCCCCACCCCCCACCCACCGGCCCCAGTGCGTCCTTCATGGCGCGCCCCGCCCCCTCCACCACCTCCGCCTCAAAGCCGATGCCGGCCAGCAGAATGCACGGCGCGTCGCGCACCTGCCAAAGGGGTCGGGTGGGGGCAAACGTTTGGGTTCAGGGGGCCGGGCGCGGTTGAAACAGGGTGGTGGGTTTGGGGCAGCAACCCCCGACACCGCGCCCATAGCGCCTGCACGCACCCAGCCAGTCAGCCCACGCGCGCCCCCCAAGCCCAGAATCCGCCCCGCCTCCCGCTCCCGCCCGCCCCGCCCGCCTCGGAGGTTGTGACGAGCGCCACGTCAACGGCTGCGGCGTAACCGCCGGCGATGACGTCGCAGGCGTGCTCCAGGAACTCCGAGTCATCGAGGTGGGTGGGGATGCCCAGCGCCACGGAGAAGGCTGCGGTTTGTGCAGGGTTTTGTTTGGGCGTGGATTTGGGGGTGGATTGGGGGAGGATGGAGGCGCAAGCGGCTGGGTTGGGCGAGGGGCCATATGGTGGGGTCGTGGGCGGCCCCAAGCACAGCCGCAGGCCGGCGCTTGGCCGCGGGCCGAAACGGAGGCAAACGCGAGCGAGCGCATGCGGGAGGGCGGCGAGCGTCTCATCTCCCCCCAAGCGCTCGCCGCCGCACCCCACCGTTTGCGGTGCCGCGGGGCAGCACGCCCAAAGGCACGCCGGAGCCGCGAAGCGCGCCCGCCACGGCCGCGATTGTGCCGTCGCCGCCGCTGCGGGCGATTGAGTGGCGGTTGAGCGGCGGTGCGGACCCAATCCGCCGGCTGCGGCAGCGGGCTCCCGTCGGGTCCCTGCCGCTGCACGGGCGGCGTGCTCGCACAGCGCGGCCGCCAGGCCGGGGAGGCAGCGGCGGGCATCAGCCCCTGAACCCCCGGCGGCGCCCCCAGCCGCGCACCTCGCCACGATCAGATCCGCGCCGTCGTCCAGCGCCGCGCGCGCCAGCTGCTCGGCGTGAACGTCAGGCCTCGTCAGCATCACGCGCAGCCCCGCGCCGCCGCCGGCGCCAAACGCCGCCGCGAGGCGCAGCGTGGCCGCGCCGAGCTCCGCCGCGGGGTCGCCCCGGCCCGCGATCGGGTTGAAGATGAGAACGGGGCGGCGCGGCGCGTGCGCGGGAGCCTGAGCCATCGCACGAGCCGCGGCGGGGCGCGGGAGCTGCGACGCGGCCGCCCGCCGCCCGCGGAGCGCCGTCGCGGTGCAGCGGCGCAGCAGCGACGGAGCCAGCATTTCTCGAACGGGAATTCCAATTGCAATAATGTTGAAGCGCGAGGGCGTTCGTCCCCAAAACAGAATTGAGCGAGACGAAGCCGAAGCAGCAGCTCCGCAATCAAACCCGCCGGCCGAAGCAGCAGCACCTCCCACAGCGCGCCACAGGTCCCACGTAGCTGTGCCATGGACGGGGATGAGGCCAGAGGTGCGCCCCGCAGCGGTCAACTGAGCTTTGACCGCTGCGCCAGCGCGCGCCCGCCGCCCGCCCGCCCGTGCCGCGCCGCGCCGCTGCCAAGAACCCCCGCAACCGCAGCAGTCGGCTGCTTTGCGCTGCTGCGCGCCGCCTGCCTCGCGGCCTTCCCGGTGCGATTGGGGCCGGCTTTCGTGGGCTGCCGTGGGACGCTCATGTGCCCTTGCTGCGCATGCATTTCGCAGCCTTCACTGCCACCTGCTGCTCCACCCTCTACCTTGCCCACATGCAACCCCCCCCCCTGGCGTGCCCCCTACGACAGGCCACCACCGCAGAGGCCGCCGCGGCGGCAGAGGCCGCGCTGTCGCTGACCTGGTCTTTCGGCAGCTGGCGAGGCAGCGGGCGCGGCAGCGGCGGCGCGACGGCGCGCACCCCCCTGCGAGCCCCGCCATCGTGCGCAGCCCCAGGCCGTGCTCCAAGCGCGCCCGTACATAACGCCGCGCCGCCCACAGCAGAGGCGCAGCCCGGCGCCGCGGCGCGGCGCGCGGAGCCTTTCCTGTTGCTTGCCATCCGCATGAATTGGGAGGAGGGGGAACAGCAGCGGGGCGGCGGCGGCAGCGGCGGCGGCAGCGGCGGCGGTAGCAGCGGTGGCAACAGCGGGGCCTGCGGCAGATGCACGAGCGAGCGGAAGGGGCAGGAGGAGGAGGAGGACGACGGGGACGACTTTCGCTTGCCCACGCCCCCCTGCACGCCAACGCTGTCGCCACTGCCGCCGCACCCGGTACGATCGCTGCTAGCGCAGCCTGCCGCCGCCGCCAAAACACCGGCGGCGGCGACGGCACCCCCCCTCAGCGGCTCTCCGCGGGCGCAGGGGCCGCCGCCATCGCCGTCCACGGCCCCGCGCTCGCCGCGCGGCGCCGCGCTCCGACAGGCCCCCCTCTCCCCGTCGCGCACGCCACGGGGGGCTGCGGGCCCCGCGCCCTGTCGCTGAGCGCGGGGCACCGCGCCCCGGCACAACCGGCGGCTGCCGATGCTGCTGCTCGCGTGCCGCCATCCCTGCCGGCGGCCATTCCAGCCGCCAACTGCCGGTGGTCGTGCAAACACAAGAGTGCAATTTTGAGGTTACAAGCCCAACATGCGCCCCAATCGCAAGAGCTGCTGGCTGGCAGGCAGCAGCGAGCGCAAGGGAGCTCCAGGAGCCAAAAGCCGGCCACGCCACCCAGCCGGTGGCTCTGTCAGCCTTTTCTCCGCCCGCCCGCGCCCTTGCCGCGCGCTTTGCTGCCGCCGCCGCCGCCGCCACCGGCGGCTGCCGCCACTGCCTGCTGCTGCTGCTGCTGCGGTTGCTGCTGCTGGTGCTGCTGCTGCTCCGGTGCCTCGTCATCTGCGGCGGGTGGGGGCAGGGAGTGATCGGCTCACAGGCGTACACTTGCGTGAAAGGCTTCGTGGTGCACTGCGGCAGCGATCCAAGCAGAGCGCCAGGCAAGAGCGGGGGCTGGCGGCGCGAGGCGGGCGCGCCGAGCGAGCAGCGTGCGCACCCATCGAGGCGTTGGGCCCCCGCGACATGAGCAGGAACATGAGGCTGTTGAGCTTCTCCATGCGCTTCACGTCCACCAGCTGGTCCGTCTTGTACTTGAGGCACTGGGTGGGCGGCGGCGGGCGGGGCGCGTCGCGGGGCGCGTCGCGGGGCGCGGGGGCGACGGCGCGGCGCGGGGCGCGGGGCGCTGCGGCGGCGCCCCCGCCTGCGGCGCGGCGGGCGGCCGCGCGCGATCTGGGTCCCTTCCTCCCGGCCCAGCCCGTTGCTGGCCCTCCCCGAACACGCACCACAACATCGTCCGTCACTTTCAAAACGAGCTTGCCCTCGGTGTGGCGGTATTTGATGCAGTAGCGCGTTTTCAGCGGCTGCTGGCGCCAGAGCTCCTCTGCCTGCACGTAGAACGAATCCCAATCGTCTATGTACATGTTGCGGGCTCGAATGACGGTCGCAGAGGCTGCTGGGGGCTGCTGTGCGGTGCTGCTGGCGCGCCCGGTTGGATCTGGGCGGGCTGCAGGCTGCCAGCGATTTTGCGGACGCGGCTTATACGAGCGAGTGACGAGGGACGCGCAGGGCGGCGTTGTGTGGCGATCAGCGCGGCGCAAGCGGTCGCCTGCGCGCTGCCCGCCTGCTGCCCGCTCGCACGCCGCCCCGGCCAGTGACGACTGACGAAGGGCGGCTGGCACGACAGTCCCGGCCTTCCCGGCCTTTTGCCAGCCGCACGGCAGGGGCGGCGCTTGCTGGAAGTTGCCGTTCAGCAGTTGGGCGCGGTTGCGGCTGCTGCCCCGTCTTGCAGCGTCGACAGGGGGGCGCATGCAACCCGGCAGCTTCATGCTGAGCAGTCGGCAGCGCTAAAACCCCTCCCAAGTAAAGGCAGTTGGGTGTGGGAGTAATGCAGCGCAGGCCGCGTTGTCGAGGGAGTGCGGTAGGGGGGTGGGCGGGGAGTGCCTTGCAGGGTTGACCTTTTGACCGCTTGTGTGCACGGAGCAGGGTGGCCGGGCTTTGCCGCCCAAGCCGCACCGCTCTGCCTGCATCCATGTGTGCGCATGCAGGTGTTTGCACACTCAGGTCGCTGGCCTCGCACAGCCCGAGCCGCGGTGTCGGACTGGCGGTACTGCGGCGGCGCCGTCGCTGCCCGCGCGGCTGTGCCAACAGGCGGCCTTTGCCGCCCCGTTTATTCGCATATGCGAACCTGATCGCCCCAGCCCCGTACGCGCGGCGCGGAACGTTTGTTTTAGAGCACAAACTACTTGCGGTAGGAGCCTCGCAATAACGGCGGGGAGCAGCAACGGGGCGCACCAGCTTCGATCTCGAGCCCAGACCATGTCGCGCCCGAGCCCCTCCGCCCCCAACATCCCTCGCCTGGTCGAGCAGCTGAGCAGCACGGATGCCTCTACCGCGGCGGGCGCCCTAGAGAGTGTGGCGCGGGCCGCCGCCAGGAACGACCGCGACGCGCTGCGCCTGGCGGAAGGCGGCGCGGTGCCGGCCTTGGTCCGCGCCCTCCAGAGCCGCGACGAGCGGGCTGCAAACAACGCTGCTGCCGCACTTGCCTGCGTGGCGCGCGTGTCGGCAGACACGGTGGTTGAAGCCGCCGGCAGCGCGCTCGTGGCAGCCCTTACCAGCTGGGGGGACAGCGACGTGGCTGCCAACGCCGCAGCGGTGAGCCACTGGGCTGGGCCGCCCCGGTTTGCAGGCCGCGAGGCGCCCGCTTGTTATGCGCCTTTGTTTACATTTCTGAGGACCTCTGAGGACCACACTCTGTCCTTGTAGTGTTTCCAGGCCTGCAGGATGCGCACTTTGTGCACACGCATGCGTGCGCGCATTCACCCACATCCAACAGGCATTCATGGTGATCGCCCAGCGCAATGCACTGAGCGTCGCGGCTGAGCCGGGCGCGCTCCAGGCGCTGGCCTCTGCTCTGCTCAGCACCAACGACAGGGCAGTGGGCAAAGCGGTGGCCGCGTTGAGCATCTGCGCAGGCACCAGTCCCAGCCTCGCCCGCCTGGTCGCCGGCACGCCCGGCGCGCTGGCTGGGCTGTGCGCGGCGGTCACCAGTGTGTCGAGTGACTACTGGGGCCCGCGTGTGATCACCCTCGCCATGCACGCTCTGAAGAAAATCGCCGACGCCGGCGGCATCGATGCAGCAGTGCGCATTGTCAGCACGCCAGGGGCGCTGGGGGCGCTCACGCGGGCCCTGTCGAGCGGAGAGCTGGACGCGGCTCGCGAAGCCGCCAACGTGCTCAGCGCTGCCTGCAAAGCGGGGCCGGAGCACGCGCGCGCCGCCGCCACACCCGCCGTGCTCGCGGCGCTGTCGGCGGCGGCCGGCAGGGACGGCCTGGCCGTGAACTGCATCGGCGCGCTCAGCAGCATCGCCGAAGCCTCCACGCAGCTGGCCCTGCGCGTCGCCGACGCGCCCGGCGTGGAGGCGGCGCTGCTTGCGGCGCTGACTGGCAGCGATGCGCGCGCTGGGGCCAATGCGGCATCGGCGTTGCTCCCCATTTCCAACGCCGATGTTGAGCGCGTCGCTCGGCTCGTGTCTGCTACGCCGGCAGCGCTGCCGGCGCTCTCTAAACTGCTGCAGAGCACGGACATCGTCGCCATCGAATACAGCACACGTGGGTGGAGTTTTCTAGCGCTTTTTGCTGTCTTGTGGTGCTTTTGCGTGCCTGCTTGGTTTTGCAGTGACGGGCAGCAGTGCGTGCGTGTGGCGTGCGCAATGGCATGAGAGGGCGCTTGACCGCTCCCTTGGCCCCAAAGCCAAGCCGCCCCCTGCTGCCCGGCTCCTCACCAACCTGACCCCACTTCCCCAACACATGTCCACTCGTGCAGTCCTGCTGATGAATCTGGCTACCCATGACCCCACGCTGGTGGCCGGACTGCCGGACCTTCCGGGCGCGCCGCTGCAGGCCCTGGCGGCGGCGCTTCGCCGCGGCGCGAACGGCAACTTGGCCGCCTCGGCCGCCCTCCGCGGCTCTGCTGACCAGTTGGCTGTCTTGCGTGATGACCAGTTGGCTGTCTGTGCCGGAGTGGTGCTGTGCATCCTTGTGAAGGGCAGCGCCGAGCAGGCACAGCGGGTGCTCAGCGCGCATGGCGTTATGCAGGTGGGGGTGGCGCTTGGCGGGATGTACGCTCCCCACCGCCTTCTCCCGCCCGTGCACAACCCCGCCGTTTGCAGCGCGCAAAGCCCACATGCGCGTGTGTGCGGGGGAGGCGCATGCCACGCATGCAAATGCAACGCATGCACGTGACAACACTAAACCCTTCCCCCGTTCCCAAAATCAACCCTCCCAGGCCGTCGTTGCAGCCATCAGCCACCCCAACCAACGCGTTGTCGGCTCCGCGCTGGAGGTCGTGCGCGCCGCAGCGCGGTTTGACCGCGGACATGCGGTGCGCCTCACCCGCGCGCGCGGTGCGCTGCAGCGGCTGCTGCGCGCGCTTGGCAGCCCCGGAGATCTTGCATTCGCCAGCGCCGCGCGCATCCTCGCCATTGCCTGCCGCGCCGACGCTGACCTTGCGCGGCGGGTGGCGGCAGCACCGGGCGCTCTGCCCGTGCTGGCTGCGCAGCTGTCGCGGGGGGAGGGCGACGCTGCAGTGGCTGCGGCCGCAGCCCTCTTTTGGATGGCTTTTGACAATGACGGCGAACCTCGCTCAGAGGTGGTGCGCCTGCTGGCCGCCGAAGAGGGCCTGCTGCCTGCCCTTGCTGCTGCGGCCGTCCAGCGCGGCGGCGACGCAGCCCGCAACTCTATCGGCGTGCTCGCCGCCTTTGCGTTCGTGAGAGAGGAGCGGCTTGTGCGCCTCTTGAGCGCGGCGGAGGGCGTGATTCCAGCCCTGGTCAGCGCGGTGAGGAGCAGCGCAGATGTGGAGGCTGCACTGAACGCTGCGGACGCCTTGGTGCACATTGCGACCACCAGCCCCCAGGACCTTGGGCGGCGCGTGCTGGACGCGGGCGCGGCGGAGGCGGCTGTGGAGGCGATGGGCAGGAGTTCAGACCAGGCCGTGACCGGCCTGCTGCAGGCGCTGCTGGCCGTGGACGCAGCCAAGGTGGCGGCGGTGCTGGCCACTGCGCTGCGGGCCCCCTTCACTGCCGCGACCGTCACTGCGTGCGCCGTGCTGGCTTCCGCGCCGCTGTCGCTGGGGACAGTGGCGATCGAGGCGCTGATGCATGCCACAGAGGACGCGGCCCAGCTGCGCGCGCGCGCAGAGGCGCTCGAGGCGCTCGCGTCGGCGGCAGCGGCAGAGGCAGACGCAACGCGGCCGCGCGCGTGCGCGGGCTGCGGCCTGCAGCGCGAGTCAGCCGGCGCAGGGCGGCTGCGGCCGTGCGCCTGCTGCAGTAGCAAGGGTCCCGCGGGGCGCGTGCTCTATTGCAGCCGGGACTGCCAGCGCGCCCACTGGCCGGCGCACAAGGCGTACTGCAAGAGGGCGGCGGTAGCGGCTGCAGGGCGGTCTGCGCCTGTTGGCGCTGCTTAAAGACTTTAACCGTTGCACACACGCACCCCCAGGCCTTCTACTGGGCTCCTCCGATTCAATCCTTCCTGACTGCCATTTGGGCGCTTCTGAAGGCTGCGCTTACATTTGGTTTGCTGGGAGTCAACGTTGGGCACGGTTGCGCCCCTGACTTGCAGCGTTGACGGGGGGCGCTTGCAACCCGGCGGCTTCACTCACCCCGAGCAGCCGGCAGCGCCTGAACCCCTCCAAAGTAAAGGCAGTCGGTGTGCGAGTAAGGGAGTTAGGCAGCGCAGGGCGCGTTGTCGAGGGGGTGCGGCAGGGGGGTGGGCGGGGAGCGCCTTGCAGGGTTGACCTTTTGACCGCTTGTGTGCACGGAGCAGGGTGGCTGGGCTTGCCTCCCAAGCCGCACCGCTCTGCCTGCATCCATGTGTGCGCATTCAGTTCAGCACGCTGGCCTCGCACAGCCGTGGTGTCGGTAGTGCGGGCGGGCGCCGGCCGGCCCCTGGCTGCTCGCGCGCCGCCGCCGCTGCTTGCGCGGCTGTGCCAACAGGCGGCCTTTGCCGCCCCGTTTATTCGCATCGCGTGGCATATGATCGCCGCGGCCCCGTACGCGGCGCCTAGCTTCGATCTCGAGCCCAGACCATGTCGCGCCCGAGCCCCTCCGCCCCCAACATCCCTCGCCTGGTCGAGCAGCTGAGCAGCACGGATGCCTCTACCGCGGCGGGCGCCCTAGAGAGTGTGGCGCGGGCCGCCGCCAGGAACGACCGCGACGCGCTGCGCCTGGCGGAAGGCGGCGCGGTGCCGGCCTTGGTCCGCGCCCTCCAGAGCCGCGACGAGCGGGCTGCAAACAACGCTGCTGCCGCACTTGCCTGCGTGGCGCGCGTGTCGGCAGACACGGTGGTTGAAGCCGCCGGCAGCGCGCTCGTGGCGGCCCTGAGCAGGGTGGACAGCGACGTGGCTGCCAACGCCGCAGCGGTGAGCCACTGGGCTGGGGCGCCCCGGTTTGCAGGCCGCGAGGCGCCCGCTTGTTATGCGCCTTTCCAGGCCTGCATTGTGCGCACTTTGTGCACACGCATGCGCGCGCGCATGCACCCACATCCAACAGGCATTCGTGGTGATCGCAGAGCGCAATCCGTTCAGCGTCGCTGCTGACCCTTGCGCACTCCAGGCGCTGGTGTCTGCTCTGCTCAGCACCAACGACAGGACAGTTGGCAACGCAGCGGCTGCGCTGGGCGTCTGCGCAACCACCAGTCCCAGCCTCGCCCGCCTCGTCGCCGATGCGCCCGGTGCGCTGGCGAGGCTGTGCGCGGTCAACAGTGTGTCGGTCACCCTCGCAGTGTGCCTTCTGGGAGATATCGCCGAAACCGGCGGCGACGATCTCGCGGTGCGCATTGTCAGCACGCCGGGGGCAACGGGAGCGCTGACGCGGGCCCTGCTGAGCGGAGAGCTGGACGCGGCCCGCGCCGCTGCCAGCTTGCTCTCCAGCGCCTCAGAAGCGGGGCCGGAGCACGCGCGCGCTGCCGCCACACCCGACGTGCTCGCTGCGCTGGCGGCGGCGGCCGGCAGGGCCGGCCAGGCTGTGAACTGCATCGGCGCGCTCCATCGCATCGCCGAAGCCTCCACGCAGCTGGCGCTGCGCGTCGCCTCCACGCCGGGCGCATCGGCGGCCCTGCTTGCGGCGCTGATTGGCAGCGACGTGCGCGCTGGGGCCAATGCAGCGCGGGCTTTGTTCCCAATCTTCAACGCCGATGCGGCAGAGGCAGACGCGGTGCGGCCGCACGCATGCACGGGCTGCGGCCTGCAGGGAGAGTCAGCCGGCGCAGGGCGGCTGAGGCCGTGCGCCGGTTGCAGCGGCAAGGGCCCTGCGGGGCGCGTGCTCTATTGCGGCGCGGACTGCCAGCGCGCCCACTGGCCGGCGCACAAGGCGTACTGCAAGAGGGCGGCGGCGGCGGCGGCTGCAGATGAGGCTGCGCCTGGCGGGGCTGCTTAAAGACTCCCACTGTTGCACGCATGCACCCCCAAGCCTTCTATAGGCTCCTCCGACGCAATCCTTTCTGACACCCACTGACGCGGCGGCCCAGCGTATCACACTGTCAAAAAATCAAAAACTTGGCGCCTGCCTCTGCTGATTGTTTTGCGGCCCAGTTGGTTCCTGGTGTAACCTCGAAACGGCCCCTGCACATAAATTCAACCAGCCCACCACGTGTGGCAGGCTTTCCAAAGCATCCCGCAGCACTGCAAACGCCCTGCAGCAGTCAAACACAGCGGTCAAACGCCCCGCCATCGCCAGATCGCGCCGCGCCGCGATGCCCGGAGGGCGACAGGGCTTCTCTGGGAGACTGCTCTAGCATCTGCGAGGCCCAGGCTCGATGGACGGGGCTCTGGCGCTGGCCCCGCTGCCAGGGCGCGGGCAGGTGCGGGCGCGCGACGTGCCCAGCGGCAAGGCCGCATCGGCCCCAAATCGACCGATCTTAATAACTGCACCTCGATTCGTCCTGCACCGCGATGGACGGGATAACAGGGATCCTCGACGGCCGTGGCGGACCTCAAGCCCCCTCTCCCGCTGCCCGGCGTCACAATAACGCGGGAGGAGGGGACGGGCGCGCGATCGCAGCCGGTGGCGGGGGCCGGCAGCGGGGCCCGTGCGCCTGCAGGTGTGTGCGCACGCGCGCGCGCTGCTGCCGCTGCTCGCGCCACACCTGCAGTCCGCGTGCACCCCGTGCAGAATCCGGCCCAGCTCGCCTCCGACCCAGCGTCCCCGCCGCCTGCAGGCGCCATGGGAATCGGCGGCGTGCGCCCCGCAGCGGCTGGGGGTAGGGCGCAGGCCGACGGCACGGAACGCCCCAGCCCCCCGGCCCCGACCCACAGCACGGCGCAACACCTGCCGCTGCTGGATGAGGGTTTAGCCCCCACTGCGCGCCTCGCCGGCGGACTGCCCGCGCGGCCCCCTCGCCGCGCGTCGCGAAGCCCCCCACGCTCGCGGTCGCCGCGCGCCGCGGCGGCGCCGCCCTCCGCGGACGGCGCCACGCAGACGGCGGAGCCCCGGCGGGGGGAGCCGCAGGCCGGGCAGCAGCGCGGCGACGGGGCCCGATCCAGCCCCGAGCTCCCGCCGCCCGCCGGCGTGCTGCCGGTCGTGCTGCGGGCGACTTGGAGCCCCGAGCCCGCCCCCGCCCCGCGCGCCCAGCACCGGCACGCCCCTCCCCCCGCCCCTGCGCCCCCGGCCGATGCGCCGGCGGCGGGCGCCGCCGCTGAGGACCTGTGCCTCCGCCGGCCCCTGGACCCGGCAGCTGCCGCCTATTATTGGCACCCCGAGCAGCACGGCCGCGCTCCGCGCCCCGCCGGCGTGGCGGCGGCCGGGCGGGGCCCGCCAGGCGACGCGGCCTCGGCGTTGCCGGCGCCGCCCGCGGGGGCCGCGCCGCGGCGCAGCAGCGGGGGCGGCTGCGCCGATTATGATCTGAGCGTCGACGCGCTGGAGAGCAGCAGCTGCGCGGCCGGCGGCGGCGGCACCATGCCGCGTGGCGGCGCGCCGGCGGCGCTGCCGCGCCGGACGCTGCTGATGCGGCTGCCGCCGGGGGCGGACGCCTACAAAGGTGTGGCCCAGGTCCTCCGCTGCGCACCGCCAACGCAGGCTCGTGGCCAGCCCCTTGCCTTGCCTTGCGTCGGCTCCCTTGCGTGCTGCCAAGCCTCCACCCCAAGCGCGGCCACCCACCCCCGCCTCCCCCCAGCCGCCGTGCCCGCGCTCGTCGAGGACGGCACCGGCCGCGCCTGCCTGCTGGTCCTGCCGTCCGACCGCCCCGCGCCACGCGCCGAGGCCGCCGCCGTGGGCGACCTGCTGTCGTCGCTGCTCGCCGACCCGGCCTCCTCCGCGCGCCGCTCGTGCGAGTGGCGCGCCGCCGCGCTGTCGCGCGCGTGCGCCGCGTCGCTGGCGGCGCTGGGAGATGCGATGAAGCGGGGCGGCGCGGCGCCGGCGTGTGGGCGGTGGCGGTTTCGGCAGCTGCCGGGGCGCGGCGCGGCAGGTGCAGGGACGGTTGTAACAGCAGCGGCGCGGGCCGCCGCTCCCTCTCCTCCTGCATACAGCGGCACGCACGTCAATGCCTGTCTGCGGCGCACATCACCTCACATTCTCCCGCCAATTGAATCCCAAACCCAAACTGCCGCCGCAGACCCGCTGGCAGCCTGCGGCGCCGACGACGCCCTGCGCGCCCTGATAGTGCAGGCGGACGCGTCGGCGGGCGCAGCCGAAGGCATCGCCGGCCTCGTCGACTCAAAGCAGGCGGTGGCGCGCGCCGGCGCAGCCGCGGCTGCGGCGGGGGAGGCCATCGCCACGGCTGCCGGCGCGGCGGGGCGCGGGGGGGCTGCCTGTAGCGGCGCCGCGGGCGCGACCGAGGCGGCCGCGGCGCTGCTGGCAGCGTGCGCGGCGCCGCACACGCCGGGCGCGCAGCGGGCCGTGGGCAGCAGAGGCGGCAGTGGGCCATCCGACAGTGCGCCCCCCTCGGCCCGCACTGCTCGGCAGTCCGGCAGGCGGCCGGCAGACCCGCGGCAGGAGGGACAGGGGCCGCCGTCTGCGGACGAAGACGCCGCCGCCGCCGCCGCCGCAGCAGCAGCAGCAGCAGCAGCAGATGCCGACCCTGCGCCAGCCCAGGCAGAGGGCGCCGCAGAGAGGCAGGCGCGGTCGCCTTCAAGTTCGGGCCCGAGCAACGACACCGGCGCGGGGGCGCGGCGCATGCGCGCTTCGGCGCCCTCGCCGCTGCGCGTCCCGCACTCGCAGAGCGCCCCCCAGCAGCAGCAATCCCCAAGCGGCGGCAGCCCCGGCGGCGGCGCGGCGGCGCCGCCCCCAGCCGCAGCTGAAGCTGCCGCAAGCGGCGGCGGCTCCGGTCGCAGCCCGCAGGGCCGCGAGGCCCCCGCATCCCCCAGCAGCCCCGGCGGCAGCCGGCTCCGGACCCCGAGCACTGCCAGCCCAGCGCAGCAGCAGCCATCGCCTCTGTCCGGTGCCGCTGGCGCTGATCAGCAGCAGCTTCTGCAGCAGCGGCAGCCTCCACACACGCCATCAGCCCAACACGCCTCAGCAGAGCCGGCGCAACCGGCCGCCGACCCTTGCCAGGACGGCGACGGCGGCGACGTCGGCGGCGGCGGCGGCGCAGACGCGGTGCAGGCCGCGCAGCGCCGTGTGGCCGAGGTTTACGGGCTGGCGGTTGGCTCGGCGGTGTGCGTCGCAGACCTCATCCGGCAGGTGGGGCGCGGGATGGTGTTTAGGGGAGGGCGCGACCGTTTGAAGCGGCCAGCAGAGACCCGGGGGCTGGGGTCTGTGGGGGCCATGTGATGGGCCAGGCCAGCCCCTGCTCGACATCTCAAACCGCCGCACGCAACCGCCAACGCCAACCCCCCAGGTGGAGGTGCACTGCAGCGAGCGCGGCGCCGCGCTGGCCGCGGCCTGGAACGCCGCGGTGGACGCGTCAGAGGCGGCGGTGTCGGGGCTGCGCGCCAGCAACGACGCGCTGCGGGGCCGGGCGGCGGCGCTGGCGGCGCAAAACGAGGGGCTGAGCCGCGAGTTTAAGGCCGTTGACTTTTTGAGGTGGGGGGCAGGGGCGTGGGTTCTTTGGACTTGATCCCATGCAATTCCATGCAGCTTGCGCCGCAGTGGCCGGATGGCCAGCAGCAGACGGCAGCTGAAGCGAGCCGCGTCGTTACTGCGCCCAAGCCGCAGCGCCGAATCCAAAACGCGGCTGCGCCGCCGCCACCGCTGCGCGCGCAGGCGCGAGGCGCTGCGCTTCCGGAGGGCGATGGAGGAGGCCCAGCAGCGCGCGTCGTCGTGTGCCGCCGAGGGCGAGCGCATGCGGGCGCGGCTCGCGGCGCTCGAGGCGGACGCATCTGCTGTCGAGGCGTACACGCGAAAGAGGTGGGAACGGGGTTCGGCGCTGCCCATTCGTTCGCCAAGCTTCTCTATCAGGCATGCACACACACACACGCAGTGGTTGCCGCTGTCTGCTCCGTCCTCCCCCCCCCACTCCCCTAAATGCATACAGCCCAAAGCACACGCCGCACGACAAAAAGAAAAACAACACCACCCCCAGGCTCGCGCGGCTGCGATGGCGCAACGCGCTGGCGACGCTGGGCACTTGGTCGCGCGAGAGCACGTGCCAGAGCGGCGGCATCAAGAGCGGCCCCGGCGCGCTGCTGCAGCGCGTGCAGGCGCGCGGGGCCCAGCGCGCGCGCGGGCTGTTTTGGCAGGCGGCCGAGGGCATTTCGGCCGCTGCAGCTGTGCCTGCGCGTACAGGTCCTGGCCGGCGCGGTCACTCCTGGCAACAGCTCAGACCCCACCGTCTGCCGTCAACGGCTCGAACGCGCAGGCGCTCGAGGCGCTGTCGCTGGCGGTGGTACACACCGAGCGCCGCAAGGCCGCGTTTGGGCGCCGCAAAAAGGCGCCGGTGCAGGCAGAGGGCAGGCCCGACATGCCCACCATGGTCAAGGCGAGCTGGGTTTCCGTGTGTGTTGCGGGCTTGTGGTGTTACACCATGGGCAGGATAGCTAAGGATGGGGGTGTTTTGTGGGTTTGTTGTTTTGGAAGGGGGGGACGAGGGGCAATCACTGAGTTGTTCTCACAGGGTGGCAGCAGCCGGGAAGGCCCCGACCAGGGGTGGCGTGATGACTCGCCAATCCCAACTCAAATTGCCCGCCTCACAAACTGCCAGGTCATGACGCAGGGGCCCCTTGCAGCGGTGGCGGGCCGCAGCCAGGACGGCTACGGCGCAGACACCTCGGTGCAGGTGGGAGGGGCGGGGGGGGGGATGCTCAGGCTTCAGCCGGGGCATGGGCCTGGGGGCATACTTTGGGGGCTTGGGTTAGCCGTTGTGCAGCTTCCGCCTGCCTGCCTGTCCGCCTACCACTTGGGGATGCTGGCTTGGAATGCTGGCTTGACCGCCAGCGCGCGGTGCTGGGCGCCGTTGCTGACAACTGGCACACGCCGAATGCGCCGAACCCCTCCAGATGCTGGCCGCGCTCACGCCAGAGGCGCGCACGATGATGCTTTCGACGATGCCGCCAGACCAGCGGGTGGGGGGGGGACCGGTTGGGGGTGGTTGTTGCTGCGCGCGACAGGCCGCGGTGCACGCATGCGCAGAACGCCATGCAGGGCTGCGCCTGCACCACACGTTATCATCAAGGCTGTTTTGAGACACCAGCACGCCGCAGCAGCAGCACCCACCAACCAACCACGCTCGAGCCCTGAACCCTGGCCAAACCCCGGACTGCCAAACCACCCCCCAGTGGCGCATCCTCGAGGCGATGCGCGACGACGAGCGCACCGAGCTCGTCATCCGCATGAGCCTGCCCTTCCGCGCGGAGGCGCGCGCGCACCTGGACCCCAGGCTTTGGGAGCGGACGATGGACCTTGTGCGCGCCAAGGGGGCGCTGGGGGCCAGGTGCGGGCGCCGGCGGCGGTCCAGCGTCTGTGGGGGAGCGGGGGCTTTGCGTGCCTGTGCCTTGCATGCCTCCCACCTGCCGCTGGCCTGAGCGGGGTGGCTTCCAGCGCCGGTCAAACCAGGTCAAACCGGGTCAAACCCTGCCCCCCAACACGCGCCCAGGTTTTTGGCCGCGATGGATGTTGAGGAGGCCACCGCGGAGTTCCAAACCTGGGGCCTGTACGCACAGGCAAGCCCGCTTTTGTTCCTCCGGCCTTTGCTTCTCCGAGCCGCTCTTCCCCGTGTTTAAAACAGCTCAGCTTACCTGACCCTAGTGCAACACCGCATGCCTCCAAAACACGCATGAACGGAACTGCCCTCCCTCCTGTCCAAAAGGTCGAGGCGCTGTCCGCGCTGGACGCCTTCACCGCCGCCGCGCTGCTGGCGCGCGTCCCCGCCGACCACCGCCGCGAGCTGCTGTCGCTGCTGGACCCCGCCGTCGCGGCAAACGTCGTGCAGGCAAAGGGGGCGGGGTTAGGCGGGGCGCACCAATGGCGCTTGCTGGTGTCTTCAGTAGCAGTCACATGGGTGGTCGATATGGGCACAAGCGGCTGCAGCAGTTTGGGCTGCTCCTATTCAACGTTTTCCCAGCCCCCCCCTCGCCCAGAACGCCCCTACCTCCAACCGCTCCCGTCCCCGCCCCCCCCCCCCAGAACATGCTCCCGCCGCCCGCTGCCGCGTCCATCGACGCGCTCGACCTCACCCGCGCGGTGGCCATCCTTGCGGCAATGGACCCCGCAAAGGCGCGCGCCCTTGGTCGCAGCTTGTTTCTTGTGTGTCGGGGTGGTTGTGTGCTTTTTTTTGTTTGTGAGGTGCCTCGAAGGCCGGCAGGTGTGTGTGTCTGGGCGTTTGTGTGTATCTGCAGGCGGGTGGCGCTGCACCAGAAGCTAGAGTGGGTGAGGAGGCGGTGGCCTTTGCCGCGCCCTCATCGACTGCCAGCCGCCACCCAGCTAAGCCCTGACGGATTCCTCCCTTCTCCCCTCCTTCCCCCCAAAGGCCGCCGAGGTGCTCTCCCAGCTGGGCGGCGCCGGCGCGGCGTCCAAGCTCGCCGGCATGGACGCCGCCGCGCGCGCCGGCATCATCGAGTCCATGGCCCCTAGGGACGCGGCGCGCACGCTGGCGTCCATGGAG
The DNA here is from genome assembly GCA_003203535.1 of Raphidocelis subcapitata. NCBI lineage: Eukaryota > Viridiplantae > Chlorophyta > Chlorophyceae > Sphaeropleales > Selenastraceae > Raphidocelis > Raphidocelis subcapitata. The sequence continues at coordinate 702,750 of BDRX01000006.1, forward strand.
GACGCGCTGCAGGTGGGGGGGGGGGGTGTTTGTTTGCTTGTTTTGTACACGTTCCCTGCGGCTTCAGGGCCGATTTTGGAGCTTGGTTGGTTGTGGGGGAAAGAGGTTGGTGTTGCGCGTTTTGATGCCTTGTGCTGGGACTTACACCGGCTGAGCCGCCACACTGGGGGCGTCCCCATCGCTCCGCCTCTGAAGCGCCCCCCGCGTGCGATTCAATCGCGCAGGAGCGCCTGCGCGCCCAGCCCCCGCGCCCCCCGGCCGACGACGACGCGAGCAGCACCGGCGGCGACGTCGCCGGCGGCGGCGGCGCGCCGTCCGCGATGGGGACGATTGAGGGCATGGAGCCGGCGGCAGCGCTGAATGTGATCTCCTACATGACACTCAAGGTGGGCGGGGCGCCAGCGCTTGGCCTGCCTTGCCCTATGCTTGTTCAGGTGCAGCCGGCCGGCCGTTCAACTCAGCTGTTAAACCGTGCAAACAAGTGCGGCCTGTCACGAGATGATTCTACCCCTCTTCACACACATAGAGTCATGCATCGCACAATCGCACACCCACAACCCACACGCGCGCGCGCCCAACAATGCAAACGCACCCCCGCCCTCCAAAGGACCGCGCCGCGCTGATCGCCGCCCTCGACCCCGCCACCGTGGCGCGCCTGCTGGCGGAGATGGACCCCCGCGAGGCGGTGCTGCTGCTGTCGGCGCTGGGGGACGCGGGCAGGGAGCTGGTTGGGGAGGCGCTGCCGGCCAAGGAGCGGGCCAAGCTCGTAAAGGCGCGCCATCAGCTGGTTTTGTTTTGGCGGGGTGGTGGTGGCCAGGTTTTGAAGGGCCTGGCGTATGGGGCGGCGACGCCTGCGCAGGGGCTCAGGGGCGCCGCACGTGTCGTTACGGTTGTGGCGTTTGACCTGCCTGCTTGACAAGCAGCTGCCGTGCATGCCGTGCGTGCGCGCACCTGTCGGCGCCGCGCATCGAGTGAGCATCTCCGCCGCCGCCGCCGCCGCGCAGGTGCTCCAAGACGCCGACGCGGACGCGTCAAAGTCGGGGCCGTGGAAGAAGAAGGGCAAGGGCGGCGGTGCGGCGCGCAGCAAGCTGGGCGGCAGCTTCCGCGACCGCGCTGACGTGGCGGAGACCGCCGGGCGCATCGCATCCGTGTTTGAGGTGGGTTTTGGGGCCCGGGCCGCGGGAATCGGGGCGGCAGGATGGGGAGGGGAATTGCTGGGCGTCACCCGCAGCGGTTTGACTTGCGGTGGGCCTGTCTTGAGGCGCACAAAACCCTGGGTGCCGCCAAAACCCTTGGTGACGGTTGCAAACGCCCCGCCTCCGCTGCAGGCGCTGGAGGAGGGCGCACTGGAGGGCTCCCAGCCGGACAGCCGCCGCGTGTCGACGGCGGACGAGGTTGTGAGCCTGGCGCAGGCGCAGGCGGCCGCGGCCGCGGCCGCGGGCGGCCACCAGGCGCGGGCGCGCAGCGGCACGGCCGCGGGCGCGGGGGCGGCGAACCAGGCTGCACGCGCGCGCGGGGCCGTGGCGGCGCGGCGGCGGACGGGCACGCAGGCCGAGGTTGGCGAGGGCGGTGTGCACGCGGGCAGCGCCCAGGCCGCCGCAGCGCGTGAGGGAGCCGCAGCCGGAGAGCAGGCCGAGGAAGGCCCCGTCAGCGAGCCCTCTGCAGGCGGCAGCGGCAGCGACCGCTCTGGCGACGCGGAGGCCGCTGCGGCGGGCGCGGCAGCTGCACCCCACGGCCGCAACGCGGCCGGCGCCCGGTCGGCGGGCAGCCGCGCGGGGGCCGCGGGGCGGGCACGGCCGGCGGCCAACGCGCGGCGGCCGGCAGAGGGCCGGGAGGGCCGCCACGCGCCCGAAGCCGCTGCGGGGCAGGACGCCGGGGAGGATGCCGCCTTTGAGGACGCAGACGGCGCCGCCGGTATCAGGGCGGAGGCCTCGGCGCTCTTTTCCGGCGCGCCCACCGCGGGTGCCGCCGCAGCAGCAGCAGCAGCAGCAGCAGCCGGCGGCCGCCGCGGCGCCTCGCCGCCAAAGGTCGGGATGGGGCGGCGCAGCCAGGTCGGCGCCGTGGACGCCGGCGGGAGGGCCTTGGCTCTGCCCCTCCACCACATGGCCCAGGAGGGGGGCGAGGAGGAGGAGGAGGACGGCGTGTCGCCGCTGCCGTCCAGCTCTCGCCACGGCCGGGTGCGTTTCTCGTGGGTGTTTAGGCTTTGTGCTTGCTACAGCTCACTGTGCTTGCTCAGGCAGCGTGCACCTGAGCAAACAGAGAGCAGCATATGCCCTTGCTGTGTTTGACAACCCTGGGTTGGTTGAAAACCCATCTGTTCAAAAGACCGCTCTTCACTAACCGCCCGCCCCCCCCCCAAAACAGGAAGGGGACGAGGACGAGGGCGAGGCGGCCGACGGCGGCGGCAGCGCCGGCAGCTCCCCGCGCGCGCCCGCCACCGCGCCCCGCGCCTCGCCGCCCGGCGGCGCGCGCAAGCCCAACCGGCCGAGCGCGACGGGCGCGTTGGCGGGCCCCGCGGCGAGCCGCCACGCGCTGCGAGAGGCGCTGCGGTCGCAGGCCGCAAAGGCGCGGCGCGCCGCGCCGCCGGGCGCCGGCGCCGAGGAGCCCGGCGCCGCCGAGGCGGCTGCGGCGGCCGCGCAGCCCGCGGCCGCGGCGGCGCCGGAGCAGGAGCAGCAGCCGCCGCAGGCCAAACTGGGGCGGCTGCCGAAGAACGCGCGGCTGATCGAGGCGATGGCGCAGCACAAGAACGCAAAGCCCAAGCCCAAGGGCTGGCTCCTGGCGGTGGTGGACTCAATATACAGAGAGGGTGTGTTGGAACGCGCAGGCGGTTTTCAGGCCGTTCAATATTTTAGGGGTCACCAGCAGGCTGTGGCAAGCCCGCTCCCTGATCTCTCGCATGCGCAAACGACGCCCCTGCCTCAACCGCTGCCGCTCGCGTGCCCGCTCTGCCCCCCTGCAGGCGAGGCGCTCCTGCGCAAGCTGGGCCGCGCCGACATGGTGCGCAAGCAGAGCGTGCCGGAGATCGTTTTCGCCTACTTCCACAACAAGTGAGCTGCCAGATTGATTCTGTGGGATGCTGGCGTTCAGGCCTGTGTGCGCTTTGGCCTGTGGCTGCACATGCCAGCATGCAATTCAAGCCAACGACGACTGCGCCCGAGTGTTCCACGCGCGCCGCCCCAACCGCCCCTCAACTCCTCCACCACCCACCCCCCTTAACCCCAGGTACGGTCAGCGCGCGCTGGTCAACGAGAACGTGGGCTCCCTGGTCAACACCCTCACCCTCCACAAGACCAGCGACATGCGGCTCGAGGCGTTTGCACGGCTGCTGTCAGAGGAGTGGGACGTGGGGCTGTTCTGCGATTTCTTGAACGCACAGGCCATGGCGCTGCAGGTTTGTTTCGTTGGTCAAAAAAAACTGCCTGAGTTTTATGCTGCGGCCGCCGGATTGGCGCATGCAGCACAGCATGACCTGCTGCCGGCCGCAGCAACGCCCCCCATGCTCTAACCACGCTCAACCTTGACCTCTGGGCACCGAACGCGACCGCTTTGATTGCGCGCGCGCAGCCCGCCAAGGTGGTGTGCATCGAGTACCCCCGGGAGCCCTCCAAGGACGAGGCCTACGCCTGGGTGGACCTATTCAAGGCCGTGGCGGTGGCGGACGTACTGCTGGGGGCGCGGCCGCAGGCAAACCAGCGGGGGGCCAGGGGCTGGGGCCTGGTTGGACGGCCTAGCAGGGGGCAGCTGAGAAACAGGCAGCTAAGAAACCGGTCGCGAATCTGCTGGCAGGTGCGCTGCAGCTACTTTCACACACGCCGCAAGGTTGACTCTCTTCTGCTTCTCTCTTCACAACGTTTGCAGGCCGCGCGGGACCGCTTCAACGAGCAGCTGCAGGCCGCCTCGGTGCCGGCAGACGAGGCAGACGTGGAGCGGCTGCGGCGGTGGGTTGGTGGGGCCTGTGTGGGCATGCGGCGTTTGCCGCTGCATTCTGCTATGCGTTGGCGTTTGTGCCTTTGATTGCTTTCCCAGGGCGGCCGGGCCTCGAACTTCCACACCTGCTTCGCCCCCCAATCAACTACGCCCACCCACGCACCCAACCACCCAAACACCCACCCACCCTCGCCAACTGGGTCCGCCAGGGAGCGGCGCGAGGCGATGGCAAAGGAGGGCCGCACCGCCGGCGCCGAGGAGCTGCCGGAGCGCTTCTTCAGGCTGCCGCGCATCCGCTTCCTGCTCATCCTTTGCCGCGAAATCGCGCGCGTCACCCGGTGGGTTTGGGGGGCGCAGGAGGTGGAGGGATTGCCGAGGGGGCGAGGGCCAGGGGGATGAGGAAGGGGTGGCTGCCCGGCAAGGCGGATTGCGTCTGAGTTAGCGCCATTTGCCGTCCTTGAGAGCCTTGTTTGGCGCCGTACCCAACTGCACACACCAGCAGCGCCCTGTACCCTGCTGCCGCGCGCCTCTCAGGCATGGCCCTGTCCCCCAACGCAAAACCCCAACCACCCACACCCCAAACCGCAGCTTCCTGCTAAAGTTCGCCGAGGACCGGTTCACGGCGCTGGACGTGGGCCACTCCGGCTTCCTGCCCATCGTCACCGTCCGCGGCTTTGTCAAATCCGTAGTCCAAGGCAGCGACGCCGGCGTGTCCGAGGCGATCAGCCAGTTTGTCGCGGCGGCCGAGGCGGCGGCGCGCGACGTTGCGCCCGAGGCGGTGGTGGTTTCGAGCGTGATGGAGGTCGCAAAGGAGCCGTTTTCGGCGGCGGTGCTCAACGCCCCTCTGGTGGGTTGGGGCAGGGCGTCTCTGCGCCGCCGCCCTTCGCGCGCCTTGCACCCGCCTGCTGGCCAGCCAGGCCCCCCGCTGATCGAAACCCGTGGTGCCCCGCACGCGGCCAGCCCAGGTGCATGAAACGCACAAACCACGCTCCCCACCAAATAACAACCCCCAAACACCGCCAGGTCCGCGACGCGATCAAGGCGGGCCTGCTGCAGCCGGCGCTGCTGGCGGGGGAGGAGGACGAGGCGCAGGGCTTCTTCAGCCTGCTGGCCGTCGCGACGGCCCGCCACCACCGCGCCCTCGCGCCGCTGTGGGCGCGCGCGCCGCCGCTCGCGGACGGCGGGGGCGGGGAGGCGGGGGCGGCGCTGCAGAAGGCCGCGGCGGCGGTGGCGGCGGCGGGGGGCTCCGGAGACGCGCGGTTCCGTGCGTATGTGGGCTTCCTGCTCGGGCTCATCAACTACGCCGCCAAGGTGGGGCCTTTGGGCGGGCCGTGTTGCTTGCCGGCTTGCAGGCTGGGGCGCCCAGCTGCGCGCGTGTTCTTGGCGTGTCGGGCGTCGTTGCGCCGATGCTTTGGAGCCTCGGCCGCCACGCATCGTTCTGACCACGTCCACGTGCGCCCCAAAACCACGTGACGCGCCAGGCGTTTTTGGAGTCGACGCTGGCGGCGGCCGCGGCCGACGGGGACGGCGCTGCGGCGTCGGGGCTGGAGCAGCAGCTGTGCCGCATGGAGGACGCGGCGCTGGTGCTGCTGCTGGTGAGGGGGGCCGGGGATCGCGCGGCCGCTCAGGGGGCTGCATGGCCTGCATGTGTGTGCGTGCATGCTGGGGCGGCTTCCTGTGCGCATGGCCCCCAAACGGCTTTTGCTCGACGGCGCAGCAGACCGCCGTGCCCGGTGCGCATGTGCCCCAACCGCTGCCGCGCCATGCGCCATTCGCCGCAACAGGGCGTGCCGTACCTGCTGGCCGAGCCCTCCAAAGAGATGGCAGATGCGCGGCTGGCGCGCTGCCCGCTGTCGGACCACGCCGCCGAGGTCATGCGGCGCCTGCTGCTGTACCGCCGCATGCGCGACCGGGTCGCGCATGCGGCGGCGGGGCTGCTGCAGTCGGCGTGGCGGCAGTTTGCTGCTTCGCGGCGGGAGGAGGCACAGGCGGCGATGACGGCAGCCGCGGCTGCTGTGGACTCGGCGCTCCGGACGGGGACTGAGTCTGGGGAGGTGTAATCAAGGCCCCTTGCCGGCCCGCCCACGGGTGATTACGACGGGCAGCTGCCGGTGGCCGCCCGCCGGCCGCCGCTCGGGTCGAGGGACGTCCAGGAGCCGAAAGCACCCCCTCGATCTTGGTTTGAGGGTCTTTCGCGGGCTTTCCCAGCGCTAGGATGTCCATCCGCGCGGCAACAGACCGTTTGCAACCCCCGATCTTGAACGCGCGCCAAACACCTCGCCCCGCGTAGACCGCCTCCATGGAGCGCTTCGGGGGCTTCGCGGTCCCAGGTGATTGCGGAAACGCGAAATCTTGCCCGGCAAAGCCCGCATGCGGAGCGCGCGGCGCGCCGACGGGCCCGGCGCTGCGGCCTGCCCGGAGCGCCGACGCCGAGGCCGTCCCGCCGGCCCACGCAACGCTGTGTTGCTGCCTCCCCCCATCAGGCCTGGATTTGCTTGGCCTGGGCCGCGCCAGGGATGAACCAAGACCATGCGCGGAGGCCGCTGCCGGCGTCGGCGAGGCCGACGCTGGCGCGGCGGCGCTCTCGGGCAGCGGCGGCTCCATCGACGACCTCCTCGACCTGCTGCCCCGCCACCTGCTGATTTCCCCGACGCTGTCAGCGGGCGCCGATGAAGGCGGCAACGAAGACGCACGGCGCGACGCGCCCGCGCACCGTGCGGCCGACAGGCTCGCAGCTGCCCCGCTGCCCATGGCGGGCGCGGGGCTGCTGTTGACGAGGGGCGCGGATGCCGGCGGCGCGTTTGCCACCGCGTTTGGCAAGCCGCTTTCAGTGCAGGCGCGGCCCTCGATCCCTGGCAGCGTATCGATGGGCGTGGAGGGCGGCGGCAGCGGCGCAGCATGTGAGCCAGCCATGAGCCTCGAGACGCAGCGCGTCGTGGCCTACCTGTCGGCCCGCGGCCGCATGGCGCTGGCCGCCGCTGCCGCAGCCTCTGACTTCGGGCAGCCTCACGGCTGCCCGGCTGGCGCGCCGCCGCGCTCGCCACCCGCTGCTGCGCTCCCGGGGCTGTGCCAGCCACTGGGGCCGCTGCCCGCCGGCTTCCCCGAGGCGGACCAGCTGCATGTGGGCGCGCCGCCGTTGGGCTCGTGGCCCCCAGCCGCGGGGAGCGCTTCGCAGGCGCGCGATCAGCAGCTGCTGCGGGGCTTGCGCCCGCTGCCACCGCCGGCGAGGCCGTTTGACCAGCCTAACTCCAACGCAGCCGCGGCCATGGCGATGGCCGCATGGGGCTGGGCGGCGGCCGCGGGCGTCGGCCTGCCGCCGCCGCCCATCGGCTTTCTCGGCAGCAACGGCGGCCGCGGGCCCTTCCCCGCGATGCCGCGCGGCGCAGGGCACGAGGCCTCCGGCGGCCTGCCCCCGCTGTTTCCCGGGGGCTGCGCAGGTATCGGGCTGGCTGCCAGTGGCCGCGGCGGCGCCGTGGGCGCGGGTGCTGGCGAGCCCGCGATTGCCGGCGCACGCGCCGCGGCCCTGGCTGCCAGCACTCCCGGCCCGCCGCCGCCGGCGCCGCCGCCGCCGATCAGCCGCAACCTTTGGCTGGGCAACGTGCGTTGAGGGCAATTTGATGCCTTGGAAGCATGCCGGGCCCCCAGCCATCTACCACGATCTGCCGCCTGCGGAAGAGCTGCCATCTTGCAACCGCCCCACCTGCACCCCCCTCGCTCAAATCGCTGCGCCCAACCCCTCCCCATCAGGTGATGATTCCCAACGCCGAGGTGCTGACCACTATTTTCCGCCGCTTTGGGCCCATCGAGTCGGTGCGCGTCTTCACCGGCCGTACGTACGCCTTCGTTAACTACATGTGCGAGGCGCACGCCGCCACCGCCAAGGCGTCGCTGGAGATGCAGGTGGGAGCCCCGGGGGCCGCATGCGGGTTGCTGCCCGCGTGCGGAAGGATGGGATCGCATGCGAGCGTTAGCGGCGGCACTGTTGCGTGCGCATGTTTGTGGCCGCGCCTCAAACAACCCACACCGCCTGCTCGCCCTTCTGCCATGATTCCCAGGTGATCCCCGAGCTTACGTCGGCGGCGCCGCTGCTCGTCCGGTTCCAGCAGCCGCCGGAGGGCTACCGCGCGCGCAGCACCCCGATTTCGCACTTTGCAGGCCCCGGCGGCGAGGGGCCTGGGGGGCTGACGATGTGAGGGCGGCTCGATGAGCGGGCAGGCGACGGCCGCATCCAGCAGCTGGGTTCAGGGGCCTGGAGATGCCATGCGCGCTGATTAAGCACAGGCATTGCATGCATACCCCCCATCTATCGCATGGCTGCAGTGGTTATCCGATTCTTTCGCGGCGAGTCTAGTAAGCAGCTTGCAGGGAGGGCGGGGCGTTGCCGGAGCCGCGGGCAGCAGCTGCCGGCACAGCACGCGCAGCAGGCAGAGGGGGCCGAAGAGGTGCGGCGGCCCCCAGGCGCCGTAGCCATTCGACAAACGTTATCGGATCAGCGGCAGCTTCACACAGCTCCGCCGTCTTGGAGAAATAGGCGGCTCTTCGGCCCGGTCGCTGGGCCTCGGGGAGGACCAGCCCGAACGCGCGCGGGCCCAGTCCAGGGGGGCCGCAGGTGGGCAGGGCGCGATAAGTGCGTCCTTTGGCCGGTCCGATCTCTTTTGCGTGGACGCGGGCCGCTGTAGGCGTCGCGCGCGCATGATCTGACCCGGCCTGGCGCCTGGCGCCTCTCAGAGACCCGCCGCGGAGGCTCCAAGTGCCCCAATTCGATCCGCCAATGACGCCGCGCCGGCCCCCGCCCTGCAACGGCATGGTGCGCCGAGCTCCCGCGCGCGCCGCGCCACCCTCGGCCGGCCGCACACGCCGCCGCACCCACCCGCCCGCAGGCGCCTTGCTGATGCCCTGACCAAGCGCCTGGCGGGATGCAGGCGGCGCGGGCCCGCCGCGGCGCCGTTGTGGTGGTGAGGCGGGGGGTCGGAGGCCAGCAGCGCGGCCGTCCTGCGCCCCTTGCAGCCGCCGCCTGCTGCCGAGCATTCATCAGCTGGACTGCGAATTCAGCCTGCGAGGCCGCAGCTCAGTATTGGCTGCCCATGCCATTTGGGGCCATTTTTGCCATCAACCATGCGCCCCTCTCCCCTGCATGCACAGCAGGTTCAAGGGATCCCCCCCGGCATGGGCGCGCAGCAGCTGGTCTACGTGCTGGAGGGTGCTGGGACAAGAGTGACCGAGGCCTTTGTGGAGCCCGGCGTCGTAGAGGCGAGCGGCAACATCAAACAGGTGGGGCTGCCGCTCGGCGCATGCAGTGGGCGACGTGGGCGGAACCGCCGCCGACAGGCGCCTGCCGCAGCAGACCAGAGCCCCTCAATCACTTGCAGGGCTGATCCCTCAGCCCGCAAACAATAAACCCCCGCAACGAAACAACGCAAACCTCTCTTGCAGGGCAAGGGCTTCGTCGCCTGCGCCACCCCCGACGACGCCGCCAAAATCGTGCAGCGCCACGACGGCTCCACCGTCGTCCTCGGCGGCTACAAGATGAAGATCAAGGTCAAGCTGTCAGACGCGCCGCACGTGCAGACGCGCGCCGACGTCGCGCGCCTGATCGCCGGGCAGGCCGAGCTCGAGGCCGCGGAGCGGGCGCAGCGCAAAGAGGAGAAGCGGCAGCAGCGGCGCGCGCAGGGCGCGGCCGCGCAAGCGAGCAGCAGCGGCAGTTGCACCCCAACGCCGCCCCCGCCGCAGCCTACGGCCGGGCAGCGTGGCGATCCTGAAATGCTCGCCGTGGCAAAGCGCGCCGTGGGCGGCACGCTGCTGCGTGCAATCCGGGAGCGCGCCGCCCGCGCCGCTGCTGCGGCCGGCGGCGGCGACGCGCCCGACGCCACCAGCCACACCGCAGGCCTGGCCGGCGACGACCGCAGCACCTCGCCTGCCGGCGCGGCACTGGCCACGGGCGCGCCGCTGCCCGGGCTGCCAGCGTCCCCGCATTGGGGCGACGGCGCTGCGTCCCCGCAGGCGGCTGCTGTGAGCTACGCCGAACCGCCGCCGCCTGCGTGGCAGCCGACGCCTGCCGGCCCGGCCCTCGCTGGCAGCAGCGGCGCGGCGGGTTCGGGGCAGCTGCATTGGCCCCAGCCGCAGCACGAGCAGCCGGAGCAGCGCGCCGCGTCGCCAGCTCACAGCAGCGCCAGCTCCTCCGCCTCGAGCGAGCTGCTCGCGCTGCTGATGATGGAGGACGCCCCCACGCCAGCGGCGCCAGCGGCTGCGCCAGGCCAAACGGCTTGGCACGGCGCAGGCTATCCCCAGTCCGCAGCAGCGCCGCCGCTGCCGCCGGCGCCACCGCCCGTGGCAGGGCTTCACACACATGCAACCGCGCCGCAGCTTCCAAGCCACCTGCAGCTGTGGGCCCCTGGCTGTCCCGGCCCTCACCAGCCGCACGCCGCGTCGTTTGGGCCACCGCCGCCGCTGCACCCGTTGCTGCTGGCTCCAGCAGTGTCAGCTTTGGGGCCCCAGCCGCCCGTCTTCGGATCCCAGCTGCAGCAGGGGGCCCCACTGGCAGCGGCCGCGGCCCTTGCTGCGCCCGCGCTGCCTCAGCTCGCGCCGCCACCACCACTGCCGCCTCTCGAGGTCGGCGGCGTTGTGTACGGCGGCGTTGGCGGTGCCGGCGGCGGCGGGGGCGTTGCTGAAGGCGGCACGCCGTCAGCAGCCAACGCGGTCGAGCATTTGAGCGCAGACATGACAGAACCTGACAACCCCCCAGGGTTCCGCGCGCCCATGCAGCAGCAGCACCACGGCTGGCCGGCGGCCTTGGGCCCGCGGCCGCATCAGCCGCAGCACAGCGGGGCCTCTCCGCCGTCGTCGCCACCGCTGCCAGCCGCAGCCATGGAAGCGGCAAAGCCGTGGCGGTCGCCCCTCCGGCGCGCGTCGCCGACAGTGGTGCAGGAGGCCACGCCCCAACCTGGCAGCCCCGGTGCAGCCGCGCGCGCGAGGCTCTGGCGTGCTGCAGCGCGCTCCATCACGCCCAACAGCCAGGCCGGCTTCGGCGCCGGCGGCAGCGCCGGCGGCGGCGGCTGTGCAACGCCGTCGCCCAAGCCCCCGGCCCCGTCGCCAAAGCCTCCCACGCCGTCGCCAAAGCCCCCGGCCCCGGCCCCGTCGCCAAAGCCCCCCATGCCGTCGCCAAAGCCCCCGGCGCCGGCGCCGGCGCCGGGTGCGGCGGGTCTGATCGCTCCGGGCAGCCCGCAGTGGAGGGCCCTCGTGCCGCGGCTGCTGTCGGCCGGCGGCGGGGGCGCCAGCTGGCGCGTGATCCTTGGCGAGGGCGAGCGGCTGGGCCCCTTCACGCAAATACAGATGAGCGACTGGCTGCTCCAGAGCCGCCCGCCGCCGGGCGTCGGCCGCGGTGCGGGCCCGGCCGGCGGGGGCCTGTTGGTTTGCGGCATCAAGGACTACAGCGCCCAGAAGCTGCCCGGCCTGCGGTAAGCAAGGGGTTTGACGCGCTGCTTGCCTTTGAATGGCCGAGGAATGTAGCCTGCAGCCGCAGGACGCGCAGCAGCGCTGCTGGCATGGCGCGTGCCTCACGCTCTTTCACCTCCAAAACCACACCCAACAACCACAGCTGGCTCCAACCCCCAACCCCAACCCCAACCCCAACCCTCCCTGATCAGGTTCTACAAGCCCGTGGCCTCGCTGCTGGCCCTGGTGGATTCAGGCCGCGACTACTCGCCTGTGGTCAAAGCCGACCTGGCCCGCGGCTACCCGGCCCCGGGCTGGAACGAGCCGCCGGGAGGTGGCGCAGCCGCTTCAAGCCGAAGTTCGGCGCGCCCGGAGCTGCGGCCGCGGCCGCCGCCGCCGCCGCCGCCCCCGACGAGCCTGGCTGGCGGCGGCGCGCAGGGCGCCGCGCGCGCCGCCTCGCCGGCGGCACCCGCCGCGGGCCGCGGGGCTGGCAAAGCCTCTCCCAAGCCGCCCCTGGCCCGGCAGCAGCAGGTGACCGTGCTCGACCTGGCAGAGAACGGGCAGGAGGACACCGCAGAGGAGCCCGACGTGGCAGAGTCGCCCCAGGCGCGCCGGCGCCGCCACGGCTGGCCCTCCCCAAAGACGGCGCCGCGCGGCGCGTGGCTGCCGCCTGCGGCGGGAGCGGCGACCCCCGAGGCCGCTGAGCCCAACAAAGATGTGGCAGCTTCTGGGTGGGCGCTGACCGAGGAATGGGGGATCGCGACTGGATGGCCTGCAGCGGCCGATGCGGCGGGCGGTGCAGCGGCTGACGCGGGCCACAATGCCGCAGCAGAAGCAGTGGTGGAGGCTGGAGCAGCGGCACCCGCAGCAGCCACAGCCGCAGACCAGTCATCGTGCGCAGCCGCCGTGGGCGGCGAGGCCAGCGACGGGGCTTCGCGCCTCGCGCTGGCAGCGCGCATCCCAATCCCAATCCCCATCCCCATTCCCGTGCTTGCGCCGCCGCCTGCAGCAGAGGCCGCAGCAGAGGCTGACCAGCAGCCTGGGCAGCAGCTGGAGGCGCCTGCTGCGGAGGAGGCGGGTGCCGCGGCGGCAGCGGAAGCTGCCGACAAGCCAGGAGCGCAGCAGGCAGCAGAGGCGTCCGCGACAGGAACGGCAGCGGCACAGACGGACGCAGGCGCAGGGGCCGCAGCTGCGGCCTCAGTGCCGCCTGAGGCTTCAGCAGCCGCAGCAGCAGAGGACCCGGCGGAGAGGGCTGCCGAGGCCGCGTCTGTGGCGGCAGCGGCGGTGTCTGTGGCTCCGGATGTGGACGCTGCAGTGGACCAGGTGGAGGCCGAGGCAGCGCGCGTGCCTTTGCCCGCGGCCGAGGCGGAGCCCGCCGCTGAAACCGGCAGGCAGCCCGGCTCACCCGAGGCGCCGCTTGCCGCGGCTGCGTGCCAGCCGCCGCTCAGCGCCGCCGGTGAGCCCGCCGCGCCGATGGCGGACGAGGGGGCGGCCAACGCAGAGCAGCAGGGAGCCACCCCGACAGAGACCGCAGCCGCAGCCAACAGCAGGAGCCTGCAAATGGCGTCGGCGGCGCCGGAGACGGCATCGTCGGCATCGACGGCGGACACGGCAGCCGCAGTCCAGCTCAACCTCGCACGGCTCAACCCCACGGCGGCCGAATGGCGGCCGCCGCAGCGTGCCGCGTCCGGCGGCAGCGGGCCAGCTGAAGGCGCAGCGGCGGGCGGCGAGGCGCGTGGCGGCGGCGGCGTGAAGAACGGCGGCGGCGCGGACAGCGGAGACGGCAGGGATGCCGACACCGCTGGCGGCTCCGCGGTGGCAGCACGCCGCAGCTTTGCCCTCGAAATTAGCACACCGCCCGCTGGCCAGGCGCTGGCTGCTGCCGCGGCGGTCGACAGCAAGGCGCATGCGGAGAGGCAGGGCGGCGCCAAGCTCAGCGCAGCCGCCCGCGAGTGGGCGCCGCCCGGGCCCGCCAGGAGCGCCAGCCAAGCAGCAGGCGGCAGCGCCGCAGGCAGCAGAGACGCGTCCCCCTTTTCCAAGCAGCCCAGCCGTGCGTTGCCCATTGTGGCGCCGCCGCAGGTCAAGCGCCAGGCAAGCAGCAAGCTCAGCATATCGGCCAACGCCTGGGAGCCGCGCTCACAGAGCGGCAACAGCAGCACTGGCAGCTGCGGCGGGGATGAGGCCGCCAGCGCCAGCCTCGACGCGCTCGGAGCCGGCCAAACGCTGCAGATCCGGCCGCCCGGCAGTGCGGCGCAGCCGCTGGCCCCGGCAAGCCAGCAGGATCAGGAGCAGCAGCAGCAGCAGCAGCAGCAGCAGCAGCAGCAGCAGCAGCAGCAGCAGCAGCAGCAGCAGCAGCAGCAGCAGCAGCAGCAGCAGCAGCAGCAGCAGCAGCAGCAGCAGCAGGCGGCGGGCAAGCTCAACGTGGCGGCCAAGGAGTGGAAGCCGCCAGGTGAACCCAGCCGCGGCATCAGCAGCAGCAGCAGCAGCCTCGCCCTGGCCTCCCAGCCTGCTGGCGGTGCGCTTGAGAGCCAGCCGCAGCCGCCGCCGCCGCTGCCGCCGCCACCGCCGCCGCCGCCGCCTGCGTCCGAGGCGCAGTCCGAGGCGCAGTCCGAGGCGCAGTCGGCGTTGACAGCCGCCGAGCAAGCGCCGCAGCAGACACCACAGATCACGCCGCCATCGCCGCCGCCGGCGCCGCGGGGGCTGCGCTCACCGCAGCTGCCGCCGAGGCCTGCGCACCTCAGGTCGCCACCGGGCCTGCGGCCGCTGCTCTCGTCCCCACCGGGACTGGGTGCAGCCGCCGGGGCGGGGGCGTCGTCGCAGCAGCAGCAGCAGCAGCACCTTCAGCACCGCAGCGGCTCAGGTCAGTTGGGGTCTTGGCAGCCCCAGCCGCCGCAGCCCCTTGTCAGCGGCGGCGGCGCTGGCTTCCACGGTGCTGCGCCAGCTGCGGTGGCGCCCGGCTTCTGGTACCAGGCGCGACCGCAGCCCCCGCCGCCGGCGCGGCAGCCGCGGCCGCAGCCCCAGCAGGCACAGGCCCAGCAGGCGCGGCTGGAGCAGCTGTCCACAGATGTTTCCAGCGCCTTCTCTGCGGCGCAGCGGGGCGGCGGCGGCGGAGGCGGCATGGGGCAGGCTGGCATGGCGGCGCTGAACCGGCAGGTGGGGGCTGCCGTCGCCGCCTCGGGCGCCTGGCCGCGCCCCGTCGCCGGCGCGGCCGCGCCGGTCTGCTGGATGCTGCCCGATCAGCCGCAGCAGCCGGGCCAGCAGCTGCTCTACCAGGGGCAGCAGCAACCCTTTGTGAACGATTACGGGACCTTTTCGCAACAGCAGCAGCAGCAGCAGCAGCAGCAGCAGCAGCCGCATTACTACGTTCAGCCGGCAGCTTTCGGCCTGCACTGGCAGCCGGTGGCAGCGATCGGCGCCGCCGCCGCGGCGCTGTCCGCGGCGTGGGGGGCGGCGGGCGGGCAGCAGCAGCCGGAGCAGGTGGCCCGGCGGGCGAGCGGCGACGGCACATTCTTCATGCAGTAGTGTTTTCACTAGGTGGGGGTGCAGTCGGGGCCACGGCGATGATTTGCCACATTGCCCACGCCTTGCGAAGGCGCGGGCCTTGATTTCAGGCAGCATCTGCAGCGAGCCGCCGGCGGCGGCGCTGCAATGATTTGACCGCGGGGCTTGGATTTGGGCGCGCTCGCTTGCACGGGCGCTTTTGGGGTGCAGAAGGAGCTTGTGCCGGGTCCGACTGATGGGTGCATGTGTTTGATGGCCCGCAGTTCCGCGGCGCGCGTCTTTGGCCGGCGGCCCGGGGTCGCCCGCCCTCCCTCGTAACAAGAAAAAACGCCCAGACCAAGGCAGGCAGCAGCCGCGCGCGCCCGCCCCAGCGCCACGCACATTCAGCCCACCGGCCCGGGAAACCACCAGAGCAAGCCTTTTGCAGAGCTCTTGCGCGCTCGGCGGGGCGCGCCGCCGCCCCGCTGCCACCGGGGGCCCGGCGATGACGCGTCGCGCCCTCGGACGATGGCGGCGGACGCGCGCGAGCGGCGCGCCGGCAGCCGGGCGGCCTGCTCGCCCGCCTACCCCGCGCGCCGTCGTATTAAGGTGCCGCAATCGGGGTCGTTTCGCTTTCGACGATTCTCGCGCGCGTTCTCCGCCTGCCTGCGCCTGGGGCCGCCCGCGACCCCCCTCCGCCCTCGTTCCTCCCCAACGCGCCCTGACGCCCCCCCGGCGACCGCTATGGCGTCGGAGAGCGCTAGTGCAAGCTCATAGGTAGATCGGCGGACGGCCCGGCGCGTCCGTGCGGCCGCAGCTCGCCGGGGGTCGCGCCCAGATCGGGCCGCGCCGGCGCGTTAACAGGCGCCCCGACGGCCCGCCCGGCCGGCAGCGGGCCCGGGCCGATCCCAGACCCCCACAGACGCGGCGGCGGCCCGGTGCGACCCGCACAGCGCCCGCGCCGCCCGCCGCAGCAGCGCGCGCCCCCTCGCAGCCGCCGCCGTCGATTAGCCGCACCCACACGGCCGCCCCCGCTCTCCCCCCCTCGACAGGCAGTATTCCGGACCTACCGACCAAGCCCTGAGCCCGTAACCCAGCTGTGAGGCCCCTCACGTGAACTCGATGCTGTCCCGCTTCTTTCCCGGGGCCGGCGGCGGCGGCGGCGGCCAGCGCCAGTCGCAGCCCAAGGCCACCTCCCCCCTCAGGTGCGGCTCAGCATCAGACGCGCCCGCGTGCTCAGGGCTGGCGGCACGCGCGCTGAGGTCGGCGTGTTGCGCCGGCTGCCGGCATGCAGCACCCTGCCCGCAGATCGCCCACACCTAAAACTTCCTTGCAACCCCAATGAATACCCCCCCCCCTCCAACAAACCCCACCCGTCGCCCAGCCCCATGGCCAAGCCCTTCCAGCCCCCTTCATCGACCGCCGCCTCGGCCACCGCAGACGCCAGCCACGAGGTGGGGACGTGGCTTGCACAGGTGCATTGATGCATGCGCGGACGCAGCGGCGCATCTTTCCAGACTCAGGCTCACGACTTGGCTCCATATGGCTCCATGTGGTCCTACCTACCCGTTGAACCTGCCCCGACCCCCCAAAAAAACACCCACACAAACCCCCAATCCCCCCATGCTTCCTTTCTCAGGAGGGCCGCCGGCAGCAGTCCGCCGGTGCGCAGGCCGCAGCCGAGCCCGCATCCCTGGACACCGCCGCCGCCCGCTCGTCTTCTGAGTCGAGCAGCGGCCACCCGACCGCCGCCAACGGCTCGTATGGCGGCGCCGCCGCCCCCTGGGGCGCCGCCGCGGCGGGGCCCACCCCTCAGCCCCCGCCGCTGCCGCTGTCGCGCGGCCGCCCGCCGACCGCCGCTGACCTGGCCACCACGAGCCTGGGGTCCACCATGGCCGGCAGCGGCGAGGGCGAGGGCGGGAGCGAGGGCGAGGGTGCCAGCGCGGCCGCGACAGACGCGTCTCAGCGCGCCAGCTTCGAGGAGGCTTGCGAGGCCTACGCCGGCGGCGGCGGCGGCGGCAGCGGCCTCGGCCCGGCCGCCGGCCTCTTCGGCGCGTCGCTGCCGCCCGCCATCGCGGCCGCCGGCTTTGGCGGCGAGGGCGGGGGCTTTTTGCCGCTGGATGCGCTGCCCCGCATTTTGGGGGACCTCGCCGCGGCGGGCTCCCTGCCAGATGACCAGGTGGGGCGCTGTTCAGTTGGCTGTTTGCATTTGGCTGTTTGCATTTAAACAACTTTGCTGGCTGCCCGCCTTCCGCATTCCATCCTGCTGCGTTTGGCTGCCAGCCAGTAGGCCCTCCTTGCTCCTTGCTTGCGCCGCCTCTCTTCATCAGCCGGCCACGATCCCACAACCGCATGGCCTGCTTGAACCCCAATTGAGGGCCGATGCCAACACCCCCTTCTAAAACCACAAAACCCCAAACCCAACCCGCAGGCCCAGGCCCTGATTTTCCTGGTCCAAGAGCACGCCCGGCGCCAGCAGCAGGCGGCCGGGCACCCCCAGGAGCAGCACGCGGCTGCCCCGCCCGGCATGCAGCACCCTTACAGCTATGCGCAGCAGCCGCCGCCGCCGCCGCCGCTGCCGCAGCAGCGCGGCGGCCGCGGCACGCCGCCGTTGCCTTTCGAGCTGCCTGGCACGGGCGGCGGCGAGGCCGCGGGCGCGGGCGGCCGCGGCGCCAGCGGCGCTCGCTCCGCCACGCCCGGCGCCAGCAGCTCGGAAAACAGCGCCGGCGGCGGCAGCAGCAGCGAGGGCGTCCACGCGACGCGCAGCGAGGCCTTTCGCGCGCTCTCGAGGGCGGCGGCGCGCGTCGCGGGGACCGCCCAGGTGCGCTGCCGGGTGGCCGAGGGAGCGCGCAGGCTCCCGCTTTATCACACCCCAACTGCATAAACCCTTCAAATCCGTCTCAAAACCGCTCTTCAAACGCCCAAACTGTACACACCCCACTCCCCAAAACCGCCCTGCCGCAGGTTGCGGTCCACAACGTCCCATTCAAGTGGTGCAACACCGACCTCGAGACGCTGTTCCAGGGCCTCCCCGGCTTCCTCGACGCGCAGCTGCTCTTCCACGACAACGGCCGCAGCAAGGTGGGGGCAGGGGAGGGGCCGCAGCTCAGGCTGCCCTGCCTGACTGTTGCTCTGCGCTTGTTGCTTTGCCCTGGGCAGGCGACTCTTGCTGCCGGCTGGCTTTGAGTGACTTGCCCCGCAGCAGGCTGCAAACGTCTGCCACTGCCAGCAAGCTCAACAGACCACCGCACCCTTGCCAACCCCAAACGCAGGGCGTGGGCGTGGCGCTCTTCGACGGCCGCGCCAGCGCCGAAACCGCCGTGGAGGCGCTGTCCGGCCGGCAGGCCGACGGGCGGCGGCTGGACCTTTTGGTCATGAGCCCCGACAACCACATCTCCTTCGCCAGCTGCAAGGTGGGCGGGGCGCGCGTTTGGGGGACTGCGCCAGGCGGCACGCTGGGAAAGGATGGCGCGGGGGGCTGCCTCGGGATCGCGTGGTGGCTACGGCTTCGCAGCCCTCGGGGCGCGCAACAGCGGCGGCCGCGCTTGGATCCTTCCCTGCTCCGCCTTCTGGTCTCAACTCTCCAAGCCGCCTGCCCCTCTCTCTCCCAAAACCCGCCCCCTCCCCGACAGGTCGCCATCCTGGGCCTGCCCTGGGAGTTCTCCGCCGCCGACGTGCGCGCGCTGCTGGAAACGACGCTGGCCCAGGCCGCCGCCGCGGCGCGCGCGTCCCGCGAGAGCCCCGACGCGCCGCCCCCGCCGCCGCTGAGCGCGGCCGGCATGGCGCTCGCCGCGGGCGCCGCGGGCGGCGGCGGCGGCGCGGCGGCGCCGCGCGGGCGCGGGCCCGACACGGCCGCCGCGGCGGCGAGCCCCGCCGTGCAGCGTGGCGAGCGGGGCGCGTTCGAGGGCAGCGGGGCCGGCGACGAGGGCTGCGAGGGCGGGGACTCCTCCGACGGCGAAGACGGCGGGGAGCCGTGGGGCGTTGATGACGTGGAGGTGGTTTACAGGGACGACGGCAAGAGCGAGGTGGGGTGTGGGGATGCGTTGCATGTTTTGGGGGGGTGCTGGCTGGCTGCTCAGGCGGGGCAGCGGCAGGGACGAGTACGGTGCACCCTGCCAAGCTCCGTGTCTCTTCCAATCTCCCCCGCCGCGCGCGCCGTTGCCTCGGACGGTCAAAACCCGGACCGTGGCACCGCCAAGGCAACTCACCGACGCCGGCCCCAACCCCTGCGCCCTCCAAAACACAAACCGACGCCCCCCCCCCCAGGGCCGCGCCATCGCGGCGTTTTCGAGCCGCGCCGCCGCCCGCGCCGCCATCCGCGCGCTGCACGGCAAGGAGACCCTCTCCGGCCTGCGCATGCGCCTCTTCTTCCTGCACCAGCACAGGACAGACGACGAGGCGCGCGCCGCCGCGGTCGTGCCGGCGCCCGCCGCGCCGGCGACGCTGCGCAACGACACCGCCGTTGGGCTGCCGCCCTCCAGCCTGGCGAGCCCCGCCGTGGCGGGCCGCACCGCGGCGGCCACCGCCGCGGCGGCCGCCGCGGCCGCTGCGGCGGGCGGCCTGCTGTCGCCGTCGCCGCCGCCGGGCGTGCGAAGCGGCGGAGGCGGGGGCGGCGCGGCGGCGGCCGCCGCCGACGCCGCGGCCGCAGCGGCGCTCGGCTTTTACGGCGGGCCGTTTGGCTACGGCGCCCCGCCGCCCGGCCACGCCCTCCAAGACGCCGCCTCGTCCGCCTGCGCCGCCGCGGCCCAGCAGCAGCATGAGGACGCCCCCGCCGCCGCCGCCGCCGCCGCCGCCGCCGGGGCCTCGGCACCGGAGTCTGCGGCAACGACCGGCGCGGCCGGCGGGCTGGGGTCTGCGGATGACGAGGGCCCGGTGATACTGCACGTCAGCGGGCTGGTCGAGGGCGTCACCCGCGAGCAGCTGCGGGAGCTGTTTGGTCAGGCGGGGGAGGTGACAAAGGTTGACATCCCGGACGGCGGGCGCAGCATGGTGAGTAGTGGTGGGCTGAGTGGGTTTTGTGGTGTGCGTGCGGGGGGGCGTGGTGGGTTTTGGGGGTGTTTGGGTGCTTCGAGGGGCTTGAGCAGCCAGGCGCTGGCCACGCACACCGTGCACTCGCCCTCACTCGCCTCGGCACATCAGCGCGTCGCCCACCCCCCTCCGCGCAAAACCCCAACCGCAGGGCTACGGCTTCATCACCTTCGCCAACCCCTCAGCGGCGCAGCAGGCCATGGTGGGTGCAGCGCGGGCGCCCTGGGGTTCACGGTTGCAGGAGCCAACTCTTGCGCCGGCGCAGCCTTGTTTTCCAGGGCTGCGGCAATGCCAGGGCCGAGCTTGCTCGATTTCCGCTGGGAATCATAATCCTGCCTGCCCAATCCCAAAGCACGGACCGCACCAAGTCTCCTTCTCCATCTCACCCCAACCCACCAAACCGCCGCAGCTGCTGCTGAACAACTACCCCCTGGGCGACGGCGCCATCCACATCGCCTACTCCACTTCCGCAACGGCCAAGGCCCGCCAGCAGGCGCTGCGCCAGGCCAAGCGCTCCGCGCTCGCGCGCGCCAGCGGCGGCAGCGGCGGCGGCGGCGGCGGCGGCGGCTCGCTGACGCCAGACTCTGCCGCCCGCTCCGCCCGCGCGTCGGATGACTCAACCGGCTTTGAGTTTTCCGGCTTTGGCGCGGCCGGCGGCGGTTACGGCGGCTACGGTGGCGGTTACGGCGGTTACGGCAGCGGTTACTACCTGGGCGCTGAGGGCGCCGGCATGGGCTTTGCGGGCGGCGAGGCGGGCGCTGACTACGGCGGCTATGGCGGCGGTACAGGCGGCGGCACGTACAGGCGGTACACCTACGCCGGCGGCGGTACGGCCGGCCCCGCCGGCGCCGCCGCCGCCGCAGCTGCCGGCGTCGGCCCTGCCGCAGCCTACGCCCGCGCGCCCCCCGGCGGCTTCGGCGGCGCTGGCACGCCGCTGCCGGCGCCGCGCCCGCCGCTGTGGCGGGGCGGCGCGCAGCCGGGCACGCCGCCGCCGGGCGGCGCGGGCGCGGGGGCGGGGGCGGGAGCGGCCGGGCTCGCCCTCCTGCCCGCGCGTGGCGGCGCCTCTGCCGCCTTCGGCGCCGGCTGCGGCCTGCCGCGCTTCCCCACAGACCCCGGCGCCGCCGGCGCCGTCGACCCGCGGCGCCTCTCCTTTGACAGCGCGCTCTCCGCGATGCAGCCCGCCCCGCCGCAGCTGCAGCCCCCGCCGCGCGGCGCGGGCGCGGCGTCGCCGCTGCACGGGCTGGCGGCGGCCAAGGGCCTGCTCGACGCGCCGCCGGGCGGCGGCGGCGGCGGCGGCGGCGGCGGGGCGGGCCCGCAGCAGGCGGGGCCGGCGGCCTCCCGGCAGGTTTACGTGAGCGGGCTGTCATCGGTCATCGACGAGGGGCAGCTGCTGCAGCTGTTTGCCCAGGTCGGACCTGTCGAGTCGGCCCGCAAGCCCCGCAACAAGGTGGGGGCTAGGGAGCGGGCGGCTGGGCAGGGCTCGCCGCCTCTTCTACGCAGGCGGGGGCGCACCGCCGTTCTGGCGCCGCGGCCTAATGCTTTCCCCACAAATGCATGCTAAAAAGTGGCACCGAGCACTCACCAGCTCGGCACTGACCCTCAAACCCTATACGCAAAACAACACCACAAACGCAACCGCAGGACTACGGTTTCGTGCGCTTCGTCCACCCCGACAGCGCCCTCGCCGCCGTGCGCCACCTCGACGGTGCCCCCCTGCCCGGCGGCGGCCGCCTGTGCGTGCAGTTCTCGTCCTCGCCACTGGAGCGCTCCGGCAGCGGCGGCGGCGGCGGCGGCGGCGGCCAGGCCAGCAACAACGCTGCCGAGGCCGGCGGCGGCCGCGGCGGCGGGGGAGCAGCTGCCGCGCAGCTTCCCCTGCTGGGCTCTGCCCTCGGCGGCATTCCAGAGCATCCGACCACGCCGCAGCGCGGCGTGGCCGCCGCCGCAGCAGCAGCAGCGGCGGCGGCGTTCCCCTCGCCCGGCGGCCTCTTCAGCCCCGGCACCATCAATGCGGCGGCCGCGACAGCGCTGCCGGGCACGACCGGCTTCGGGCCCGCCGGCGGCGGCGGCCTGATGCCCGGTTTCGCCCCGGGCGGCGGCGCGCCCGGCCTGGGCCCCCCGCCCGGCCACGACCCCCTCGGCGGCGGCTTCGGGTTTGGCTTCGGCGCGGGCGGCGCCGCCGGCGCGCCGCACGGCTTCCCGTTTGGCGGCGTCGGCTTCGAGGGCGGCGCCGCGGGCGGGCCCTCTGCCGCCGACCTCCTGGGGGCGGCCGGCGGGCTGTTCCTGCCGCCGCCCGACGGCGGCCGCATCAGCCCCGGCTTTGGCGCCGGCGCCGGTGTGGGTGGGCCCTTCGGCGACGGCCCCGGCGGCCGCGGCTCGTTCCTGTCCCGCCGCGCCGCGCAGCTGCTGGAGCAGCAGCAGCAGCACACGCGCCACTACCGCGCCCCCGCCGGCGCCGGCGGCGGCGGCGGCGACGCGTCGGGCGCCGCGGCCACTGCCGGGCTGATCGGTGGCGCGTTTGGGGGCGGCCTCTTCGACCTGGCTGGCCCGGCCGGCTACCCCGGCTTTCCCGGCGCCGGCGGGCACGGCTCCCTGCTCGGCCCGCACCCCCCGCTGCTGCCCTTTGGAGGCTATAACGAGGGCCCCGCCTCGGACGCCGCCGCGGCGGCGCTGCACCGCCTCGGCTCGCCCTTCTCGTTCGGGGGCGCCCCGGGCGGCGGCGGCTTTGGCTTTGGGGGCGGGGGCGGGGCCGGCCTCGACCTGGCTGCCCGCTATCAGGGGGCCGCCGGCTGCGCCGCCGCTGCGGCTGCGGCGGCGGCGTTGGACGACCCCGCCCTACTGGACCGCCTGCGCCAGGTGGGCTTGGGGGGGGGCTGCTTGGGGAGCGGACTGGCGGCGTGTGTGCCCGCGCTGGCTGGGGCAGCCCTCTCTCTGCGTCGCGTGCGGAGCTGATAGGCACAGGACCGAGCGTTTGCTCAACCTTCAATCTCCTCGCCCCCCCCCCCCCCCCCCAAAAAAAACCTCACAACCCCCACAGCTCGAGATGCAGCAGGCCGCGCAGTTTGCCTCCCACCTGCCCCCCGGCGCCGACGAGGCCGCCGCCGCCGCCGCGGCCACGTTTGACGCGCAGCACCGCGCCCACACGCCCGGTTCCACCGGCGGCGGCGGCGAGCCGTTTGCGCTGCTGCACTCGCTGCTGAGCCCCGAAAGCGCGGCCGCGGGGCGCGGCGCCTCGCCGCCGCGCTCCGCCGGCGGCGGCAGCGAGGGGGGCCGGTCGGCGCGCGAGGTGTTTGGCCTGCCGGCCGGCGGCGTCGGCGGCGGCAGCGGCAGCGACGAGGGCGACGGCGGCGCCGGCCAGCGCAGCGCGGTGGCGCGCACGCTGCCTGACGAGATTTGAGACAGACCTCCTTTTGGGGAAGCGATCCGGCATTGATTCACACCAGATCAGGGCAGATCGGTGATGCAGCGGCAGCAGCCTGCTGCCCGCCAGCTCAGACCAGATCACCCCACACGATCCGTTTGGATAGCGCCGCATTTGCTTGCCAGCGAGGAGGCCAGCAGCCGGGCCTCGCCGCCCGGCCAACTTCCATCTTGCCTTGACACTTTGACCGGCTCCTGGCAAATGGCGACTGGCCGGCCTTCGTTTTTGGGTGCGCTTTCGCCCCTTACCTGCCTGTGCGTGCGCCCCCCCTATCGGCGGCGGCGCTATCCCCGCGCGCGAGCGACCGGCGGGCCAGACTAAAGCAGGGGCGCTTGCACCGCCGCCGCATGATCAGTCGTATCGCGCCGTCTCTCAACCCCCGCCTCGGCGTGCGGCGCGTGACGCATCCAAACTTGTTGGCGCGCGCGGATTGGGCAGCTTGCGGCGCGCTCTTTTGCACGCTCGGCCGCCGCGCGGCGCGGTGCCTTTTGATGATGCAGCCGGCTTGAGGGGACCGGCGCCCCAGCCGCAACGCCGGCGGCCCGACCCCCGCAGCCGAAGGACCGGCCCCGCCTCTACTGCGGGCCCGGCCTTCCAACCTCTTTTTGCTCTTCACGCCCTGCTTTGTTCATGCATCCACCCACGAGGCGCGCGCGCGCAGGTTGAGCCCGCGGCGGCTGTGGCAGCGGGGTGTTGCCGCCCGCCCCCGCCCCCAGCCCTCTCCGCGCCGCCCACGGGCCCAAATAAACCCCTTCTCTTGCGCTGCCTGCGCTGCTGCGCGTGCTGCGCCGGCCTGCTGTCAGTCGTAGTGTGCCTGCGGCCTGCCGACCGGTGTGCTGCGTTCTCAACTGCTGGGGTGTTGAGTCAGCCAGCAGCGCGCCCCGCCGCGCCGCGCAGCTGCCGCCGCCGCCGCCGGCGGTTTTCCCGGGCGGTTTTTTGGGCGTTGCGCGCCTGGGCCAAGAAAGAGTACGCGCTGGAGCTGCTGGGCCCTCTTGGTTGGGGCGGCGGCGGACGAGCCGGCGCCGGCGGGCGTGCGTTTGCGCGCGGATGATGATTAGGCGCAGAGGGCCGCCTTACCATGTATGTGCGTGCGCCCGGCCCGGCACGCCCCACTTGCTGCTTGTCGCTATCCATTCCAGGCGCGCGCGCCGCAGGCGGACGGGGGGAGGCGGTCGGGCAGAGTGGCGCTTTGCCGCGCCCCGCAGAGTGCGGCGCGCGCTGACGGACCGGCGTGTTGCTGCACAAGACTTGTAATCCACTTGCATTCCTTGGCCTGGCAACGGGGGTTACACATGACTCAACAACACAGCGGCAACGACAAGCGGCGGAGAATCAACTGGCTGAGGGCTTGAAAAAGTCCACCCGGCTGCGCAACCAAAGCCGGCGCGTGGTCGCACGGTCGCAGGGAGGGGGGACGCAGGCGCGCCATGCAGCACCAACGCTCAGCGTGCGGGGTGACCCATGAGGCTGCTCAGCAGCAGGGCAGCCGCGACGGCCGCATCGGGGTCGCCGCCGCCGAATATGGCAAGAAGAGCCAGAACCGGCTCGCCCGGCAGGCCGGGCAGCTCCTCCACCAGCCGCGTGTCGTGCGCCGCCAGCACTGCCAGCAGGCCTGCGGGCCGGCGGGTGTGCGGGCGCGTGGTTTTGGGGCGTGCTGCTGAGGGGTGTGTGTGTGAGTGAGGAATTGAGCTGGAGCCGGACTGAAAGGAAGAGGCGGCGTTGCGGGGCCTGGTCGTGGGACTTCTGCAAGCAGCAAGCAGCTGGGGGCGCCGCAACTGGACGCGTTCAAAGTGCTCACGCGTGCTGGCGTTCACAGAGATGGCGTCGTCGCTCTGCATCAGCCTGGCGAGCGCCGGCAGCAGCGCCGGCGTGGTCGAAATCCACCGCGCGGCGCGCCCGACGTCGGCTTGGGCGATGAAGAGCAGCGCCTTTGTCGCGTTGCCCGCGGCGGGCACGTCGTCGCCGGTCGCGGCCGCGAGCAGCGCCGCCTCCGCGCCGCGCGCGGCCGCGACGCGCAGGGCCAGCTGCGGGCCGGCCATCGCGATGCGGGCCAGCGCGCCCGCGCAGCCCACGGTCCGGCCGTCCGTTAGCCTGACCGCCGCCACGAGGGCCGCCACAACCGCCGGCGTTGCGACGGCGCCCGCCTGCTCCTGGCCCGCCCCCGCCGCGCCCGCTATGAGGTTTGACGCCGTGGCGGCCGTGCCCCGATCGTCGGACAGCACCGCCCGCGAGAGGGCGGGGACCACGCCCGGCGCGCCGACGACGCGCGCCGCGAGGTCGGCGCCGCCGTCGGCGACGGCGAACAGCGCGCCGAGCGCGGACTTGGCCGCCGTCGCGTCCCGGCCGCCGGCGAAGACGGCCGCCAGCCCCGCCAGCGCGCCGGGCGCGTCGGCGACCCCGCGCGCGTCGCATTCGTAAGCGCACGCGGCGAGGGCGTCCGCGGCGTTGGCCGCGGTGTCCGCCGCGGTGCTGCGCAGGGCGGAGGACAGGGCCGGGAGCACGTCCGGCTGGGTGGCGATCAGGCGCTCCGGGTCGGAGTGGGCGATGATGACGAATGCCTGGGGAGGGGGTCGGGTTTTGGGGGTTGGGTTTTTGGGGTTGGGGTTGGGGCTGCCGGCGGCGCGTGTGGCTTGGGGGTTTGGGTCTTGGGGAGTGCCGCTGCGCCCTGCCACGGCAGCATCGTAACCCAGGGCACCCCCATCATATGATGCATGCATGCACCCCCGGCTGGCTGGCTCGCGCACCGCGGCAGCGTTGTTGGCGGCAGGGCTGTTCACCCGGCGGAGGGCCGCCACCAGCGCGTCGCCGGCGGCGTCGGCCACCAGATCGGGCGCCACGGTCGCCACGCCGAGCAGCGCGGCGCTGGCGTTGGTCGCGATGCGCTCGACGGGGCGCTGGAGGGCCTCGGCCAGCGCCGGCACCGCGCCGCCTTGCGCCAGGCGCAGCGCGCCCTGATCCACCATCGCGGCCTGCGCAGCGACCCCCGCGGCCGTGGCCACGATTTCTGCGTCCCCGCTCAGTTGCTCCACCAGGCTAGGGACGTTTGCCAGGGCGAAGCGCGCCTATACCATGGTTCCGGGATTCCGGCTCAAACGGCTCCCGCGGCGTCCCCGTGGGCTGTATGTGGGTTTGCGGGCGCCCAGAAGCGCTATCTTGCCTTGAAGATTGCGAAACCACGGCCGGGAGGGAAGGGCTGGGCGCCTAGCGGGCGGGAGCGGCAGCTGCTTGGCAACTCGCCCTCCAAGGCACATCGCCCGCCGCCCGCCTCGACAGATTCCATCACCGAGCTTGGGTTTGTTTACTGTTGCAAAGGTCGACCGCGCCGCTCGCCGCTCTCCGGCGCCCAGCGATGGAGGGGCCGCAAAGCAGGCATGGGCCGGTGCGGCGGCGAGCAGGGCGGGGCGGGTGGTGCCAGCAAAGGGGCCGGCGCTCTCAAAGGGTGCAGGCGTGTGCCAAAAGCGACGCTCTGTTGCTCTCCTCTGCGCGCGGCATTGGGCTCCGCCCATCTCAGCTCTCCTTCGGAGCTCTCACTCGGGGGGCACTAAGCGCTCAGCAGGTCTGGGTGGTCGGGGGGCGCTGCAGGGCGCACGGCGGGCCGCGCAGCAGGAGCGCCGGGTCAAATACAAAGCAACGGAGCAGGCGGCAAGTACACAGGGCGGCGGCCAGGGCTTGGGCTGGGACGGTCACATCCGTCGGAGCCTCAAGGCGGCTGGGGGAGGTTGGGGGCCTTGGCGGGCCCGGCAGGCGCGGCGCCAACCGCGCCATGCCGACACGCACGCACGCACGCACGCACGCACGCACGCTCATGCGCATGCTGCGCATGCGTGCGCATGCTGCGCATGCGTGCGCAGCTCAGGCCTTCTTCTCGTGCCCGTACGCCTCATAGACCGCAGAAAAGTCGCTGTCCCCGAGGCCCAGCGCCTTGGCTTTCTTGTACTGCTCGTTGGCGGCGGCCATGACGGGCAGGGGCTGGTCGAGCGCGTCGCTGCGGGTTTTTTTTGGTGGGTTTTGGGGGGAGGGAGGCGCGGCGGGGTTGGATCGAGAAGGCTTTGCGAGGGTTCAAGGGCATACAAGGCGCACCCTCCCCACCCACGCCCTCTGCCCAACACCCGCCAGTCGGTCTCCCGCCCCCCAAAACACACGACAGTAAACAAGCGCCGCCGCTTGCCGCCGCCGCTCACCCCAGCGCCAGCGCCAGCCGCATGTCCTTCTGCTGGCTCACGAGCTTGAACGCCGGCGGGTAGCTGCGCTGCGCCAGGGCCGGGCCCTTGAGCGCAAACATGGGGCAGGCCATGGCGCCGAGGGAGAGCACCTCCAGCAGGTCAGACTGGCGCAGCCCAGAGGCCTCGGCCAGCGCCATGCCTGGCGGGGTTGAAGGCGGGCGAGGCACAGGTTTGCGGCCGGTCGGCGCGGTAGCAGTTGGGGATGAAGGGAGCATGCAGAGCCTCCTGGCGCGCCCAACGCAGCGCCCGTCCGAACAGCGCGCCGCTGCCAGACGGCGCGCCCGCCACCCCCACGACCCTCCTATATTGCAGCCGGCCCCGCGCACCCTCTGAGAAGGCGCCCATCACCGCGCCCATCACGCCGTTGACCACGAGCTTCATGCGCGCCCCCGCGCCCAGCGGGCCGAGGAACAGCGCGCGCTTGCCCATGGTATCAAAAGCGGGCCCGCACTCGTCGAACAGCGACTCATCGCCGGCCGCCAGGATGATGAGCTGGCCGTCGATGGCGGGCTTCTTGCTGCCGGAGACGGGGGCCTCAAGGAAGCGCCCGCCGGCGGCGGCGACTAAAAGAGGGGGGGAGGGGGGCGGTTTTGCGCGCGCGCATTGGTGTGTGTGTGGGGGGGAGGGCGGTTTCGGGCGGTTTAGCTGCTGCTGGGGGGTCGGGAGCGGGCTGCAGCAGGCCGCTGACGCCGGCACGAACGCACCCACAAACGAGCGGCGCACTCACAAACAACACACAGCCAGCGCGCGCGCCAGCTCACCCGCCTCCCCGATGCGCGTGGATGTCTCCTCGTCGACGGTTGACATGTCGACGTACGCCTTGCCCGCGCGCATGGCTGACACCACGCCGCCCTCGCCCAGGGCGACCTTTTCGTGGGGAGGAGACAGGAGGGCGGGCGGGCGGGTGAGGGGCTTGGGCAAAGGGCTGGCCAGATAGCAGTTCCTTAAGGCAACACAGCTGCAAACACAGCTGCTGCTGCTGCTGCTGCTGCTGCTGCTGCTGCTGCTGCTGCTGCTGCTGCGCCATGTCCCGGCCGTCAAAGCGGCGCGGCGCAGAACCCGCGCGGTGCCGCCGCCGCCGCCGCCGCCGCGCGGCCGCAAACACACGCCACCTCACAGCCCCGCGCGGGCCCTCACGTTGAGCGCGGCCTTGGGGTCTGCCAGCATCCCGAAAACGACGTCCGCCGCCTCGACCGCCTCTGCCGGCGTGCCCACCGCGGCCGCGCCGGCGGCGACGAGGGGCGCGCACTTGTCGGCGCTGCGGTTCCACACCACAACCTTTGAGTAGTGCCCGCTGGCCACGAGGCGCGCCGCCATGGCGGTGCCCATGATGCCGAGGCCGAGGAAGGCCACGACGGGCTTGGCGGCCGCGCCGTCGCCGGTCTTGGTCATGGCCTGGAGGGGGGGAGGAGGCGGCGGCAGGGGCTCGGCGGCGGCACGCAGCGGTGCGCGGAGGCGGCGGCGCGGCGGAAAGCCACTGCAAATCCAACCGCGATCGGGCTGCATGGCGAATACAGCTCGTGGCTCCGTATCGGCAGGCGGGCCGGCCAGTGGCGGGCGGCGGCAGCGCAGCGGCGCGCCGCCCGGCGCGCTGGGGCGCGCCCGGGGCGGCTCCGCCGCCGATCGCCTCTGGCCCCGCCCCAGCTCGGTCCCGCGGACAATGTGCCGACCCCTGGTTCCACCGCGCCCGGCAGAGGCCGACGCAGTGCTCTGGCAAGAGCGGGCCACCGGTCGCGCGCCCAGACTGCGCCCACTGGCTGCCCCCCGCACGGCGCCCGAGCTCTGCGATACAATCCAATGATCCTGGCAACACTCACGTCCGTCGGGGGGGCTCGAGGAGCCTGGTAAGCTCGAGGAGGGGGGAGGAGGATTGGCCCGTGGGTGGGGCGCGCGTATCAAGCTACGGGGGAGCGTGGCGACGAGCTTACAAAGTCAAGGACGAGCTTACAAAGGCAATTGGGTGCAGGGCACGCCGTTTGGATGCCCGCCCGCAGCGGCGCCGCGGACCGCCCGCCCGAGTGCCGCGCACAGGCCGGCGCCGGCCAGCGGGCCTGCGCCATCGACGGGCGATGCCCCCGCGTCACATCTCCAGCAGCATGTTGGCGATCACGACGTCGTCCACCGGCGTCACCGGGCAGCTGCGCAGCAGCCACGCCAAGCGCGCGGCCAGCTGGTGCTTGCACTGGCGGGGGGGCGGGCGGTTGCGTGGCAGCGAGCGAGTCGCCGGAGTCAGCAAACGGCGCTGCGCAGCAAGCAATACTTTCCAGTTGCCAACCGACCCGCCTGCACTCTGGCAGTGCGCCCCTCCAGGCCGGCCGCACCACCCCCCCCTTGCGGCTTGCCCCCCAAACCCACAATTTCCCAACAAACTGGAGCAACCGCTCCAAAGCTCACGTAAGGGGCCTCCTGGCGGCACACCACCTCGTAATGGTACGCCTGGCAGGAGCAGTAGCGGGCCGGCAGCGTGGTGTGCTGCTGCGTCCTGCCGCCAACCTGCGCCGTTGGTTTGGGTGGGGGGGGGCGGCGATCCGTCATGTGAGGGTTGGCACCGCCCGCGGCGACGCGGCAGGCAGGTAGATAGGGGTTGACCGGGCCGCGGCGTTGGCGGCCACGCGCCCGCGGGCTCGCCCGCGCCATCGCCGCTGCGCGCTGCACCCCAAAACAACGCGCAGCGCGCGGCGCGCCTGGAAGACTCGCCGCCCGCTCGCCTCCCCCTGGAAGCAGTGCACCGCGCCCTGGTCCACCAGCTGAAGGGCTTTGGCCCAGTTGCGGCCCAATAACAGGCTCAGCCTTTGGGCGGGCGGGTTGGGGTGGCGCGGGCGGGTGCGGGCGGGCTGTCGGCGTGGCGGGGGCGAGCGCGCGCTTGCGGTGCGGGGCCAGGTAGCAGTTTGATTGCCCCATCCCTCCCAACCCCGCCTGCAGGCCTCTCCCCTCTCACGTTGCAAGGTCGTCATCTGATACTGCGAGGGTCGAGAGCAGGCAGGGGGCGAAAGGGCCGTGAGCCAAGGCGGGCTGCAGGAGGCGGGCGCTGCAAGGGCGGTGAGCCCCGCCGTGCGCCTCCCGCGGGCTTGTATCTGCGCAGAGCCTCGGGCGCCGCCCTCCCTCACCTTGTCCTCCCTCTGTCAGGTGCGTTTCTAGGTCACGGAAGCACTGGTCGGCGACCCTGGACGCGCGCAGGGGGAGGGGGGCGCGTCGCTGCAGCGGAGCGCCAAGTCGCGGCGCAGCAGCAAGCACGCCGTCTTGCTGCTGCTCGATGCCCGGATCGACTCACTGCGGTAGCTTGGGCAGGTTGCTTGCCGCGGAGGGTCCGCTGGGGCGCGGAGGGCTCGGGGCGTGCATGTCGACGAGGGCCAGATCGCGCGGGAGAACTGCTTCGAGGCTGCTGGGCAATGTATCGAGGTGCAGACAATTGCCGAGTAACATGGCGCCCGCCGGCGGCCGGGTTGGAGCGGCGGTTACCGTGCGGTTACACCCGACTAGCTCGGTGCCGCCGCCTCGCCGCCGCTGGCCTCCCCGCCGCCGCCGCTGCCCTCCCCGCCGCCGCTGGCCTCCCCGTCGCCGCCGCTGCCCTCGCCGCCGCCGCCGCCGCCGCCGTTGCCGAGCAGCCGCTGCAGCCGCGCGCCCATGTCGCCGCCGCCCGGCGCCGGCGAGCAGACCACAACGCGCCGCTCCGGGTCGTGCGCAAAGCGCACGGCCCGCCCCTCGCCCGCGCGCGCGGCGGCGTCCGCCATCCACGCCAGGCACTCGTCCCCGAAGCGCAGCAGCATGTTGGCGTCCCACGGCTGCCCCGCGCGCGCGGAGAGGTCTGGCAGGCGCTGCACGGGCACCGTGTGCACCCGCAGCAGCGTGCCGCGGTCGTCGCGGCCGCCGAGCGCGAGCTGCTGCACGCCGGCCAGGAAGGACTGCACCCACCTTTGGGTTTGGGCGGCAAGACAGGGGGCGCGGCGGGGCGGGGTGAGGTTTTTAGGCCTGCCTCAGTCCCGCGCACAGCGTAGCACAGCACAGCACGGCGCAGCACAGCACAGCACGGCACAGCTCAGCACAGCACAGCACAGCCCAGCCCAGCACAGCACAGCACAGCACGGCCCAGCACAGCACAGCACAGGTGCGGTTCGCTCACCAGCGCGGGTGTTTCTGGCTGTACATGCTGGCCTCTGCCCGCGGGTGGCCCGGGATTTTGTAGGTCTTGAGCTCCATATACTGGCGCGGCCCCTGCTGCTGCCCCTGCTGCTGCCCCTGCTGCTGCCCCTGCGCCTGCTGCTGCCCCTGTGCCTGCCCCTCTGCCGGCGCCTGCGCGTCGATCTCTGCGGCCATCACCACCCGGTGGCGCCCCAGCTTGTAGCGCACCACCGTCGCAAACTCGCTGGTGGCGTCCACGTCGCCGTCGCCGTCGCCTGGTTTGGGCGGCGGGTTGTTCGGCGCCGGAAGCTTTCGGCGGGCCGCTGCGGGTGCGCAATCGAGTCGAGCCACCGCACCCAGCAGCAGGCGTGCGCGCTGCAGCACGGCAGGCCCGGCCTGAAAACAAGGCCGTCAGCATGCACCCAGCCGGATGCCGCACCAAAAAAAGCGGCCCCCAGCCCACCCGTGCACAGTGCCTCAAACTTGTAGCCGTAGTAGCACATGAGCTCCTGGCCCGGCCAGGTCTTGTTGTCTGCGCCGGCCTTTACAATGTCTAGGAACAGGGTGGGGCCCTGGTTGGTTCGGTTTGGGTTTTGGGAGGGTTTAGGGGCTGGTTGGTTGGCATTTGAGCTGCTTGATGGCTTTTCCTCCTGGGAACACGGCTCTTTTTTGCGGCGCCCGTTCAGGGCCACAGCGGGATGATTCTGCTTGGGGCAAACGGGGCGATACGCGCGCGCGACAGCGACTGCCAGGCGCGGGCGCGCGCACCACGCGGCACCCGTCAATCGTCCAGCTGTCCCGGGGGTTGAGGGGCGTCAGCAGCAGTTTGTTGAGGTTGTTGCGGTAGGTGCAGACGCTGATGGTCTGCGCGCGGTGCAGGGCGTGTTTTTTTGGGGTGGGGGGTGGGGGGGGGGGGCGGGGGGGGGGGGAGTTGTGGGGAGCAGCGGGCGCAGCGTCAGCCTGGCGTGCCGGCAACTGAACAGGCTTGCGCGCTGGCTATCTGCCAGCCGCTCCGCCTTTGCGCAGCCGCCGTGCTTTGCGGGCCCAACGCTCGCCAAGCGTCTCAGCGGCCGCCCCACCGCCGCGCGCGCCCGGAGCGCACCTGCCAGTCGACGCCCGCCCCGCTGGCGGCCTCGACGATTGTGTCAACGGGCGAGGCCGGGCCGCTCTCGTCCTTTGCGGTGTAGCGCTCCGGGTAGCCCGCGTTTAGGTCGGCGGGCAGCTCGGGCTGCGAAAAGGTCTGCAGGCCTGTTTGCGACGGCGGGGGAGGGGCGTGTTTTAGGGTCGTGCTGCAGTCGCGGCGAATACAGGCGGGGGATGGAACCCTGGACGCCCTTTCCGGCAGGCAGTGCGCCGCTTTGAAGGAAGAGCCGAGATCCGAACAGCGCTGCCGCGCGCGCGCACCAGAGGCGTCGCCGAAGAGGAAGCGGCCCCCGTCCCGCCGCGACGTCTTGGTCCAAACCGTGATCTCCCGGGGCTGCGTGACGACGACGGCGTCGGCCGCGCGGGCACGCGTCGCCATCCACTTGCGGACGTCAAACGTGTCGCCGGCCGCCATGGCTGCCGGGCCGTGGGCGGAGCCGCTGCGGGCGCAGTGGCGGCGGTGCCGGCGGCGGGCGCCGGCGGCGCAAGGGACAGCGGGCGGCGCAACGGACGCGGCTCCAGAACTGTGGCAACTTTTCTACAGGCCTCAGCTCGCGTTCCACCCCGGTGTCGCCCCAGAATAGCCGTTCAGATCACGCGCACCACGATGCCTGCGCGCTGGGCGCTGGTTCTGGCGGCTTGCTTGGCGCTATGCGCTGACTACGGGTCGGGTAGGTGCACGGGGCGCCGAGAAGCAGCTTTGGGCGGCGTCGGCAGCTGCGCACTTTGACGGTCAACTCACCCGCTGCCGCCCTCGCTTCTGCCCTCGCTTCCGCCCGCCAGCAGCCGCTCTGCAGCCCGTCGGCTCCATCTGGACGGTCGCCGGCGGCGGCGCCGACACTGCTGTGTCAGGCCCCGCGCTGCAGGCCAGCCTGCCTGGCCTTTGGGGGCTGGAGTTTGACGACGGCCGCCGCTGGCTGGTCGTCTCAGATGCCGCCAGCGGCACGTGAGTACGCGCCTGTCTGCATGCACATGCACATGCCCCGGCGTTCTGTCACAACGGCAGCCCAAACCGCCCGCCTCCCATTCCCCACCCCGGCCTGCGCAGGGTGCGCCCCATCAAGGCCTGCCTCAGCCGTTGGGTGCGACGGAGCGCCGCCTCGCGGCCCGCCGCCTGCCGCGCGCTCGAGCCGCGCTCGCCGGCTGCGCGCGCCTGTCATTTTCGCGCGGCGATGGCCGGCGAGGGCTGCCCTTGATGACTACGGGCGCCGCTGTCTTGTCCTCCTTTCCCGGCTGCGCCCAGCTTCCCGCAATGAACACAACACAATGCCAATCGCCCTGCAAACCCGACAGTCCCTGTGCTTTGTCTGTTCAGTTACCGGGCCGGTAAAACTGGCATTTGATTGCTCGGCGCGCGCGAACAAGGCAGTGCGCGCGGCGCTGTTTGTCACATCGGTGACGCTGTGGCGTGTTGCACGAGGTGCGGGATGAGCTAGCTTGGGGAGCAAGAAAGCAATACAGGGAAAAAAGTTCCACGACTTGACACCAAAAAACAGAAAATGTGTCCACAAAAAAGACCTCCGGCAAGGAGCAGGCAGGCAGAGCACGCCGCCCTGGCAGCACAGGGCAGCGGGCGGCCTCCAGACCCGCACCGCCTCGCCGCCCCGCCGAGGCCCTCCAAACCCGCGCCGCTCAGCTGTCGTTGAGGCGCGCGCACACCGACCGCAGCTTGCTGTACACCTTGCCCGGCGGCGAGCCCAGGATGAGGCTGCAGATCGCGTCGCGTGCCACCCGGATGTTTTGGAAGCTTCCGAGGATGTGGATGCGCGTGTCGGCCAGCACGATGCGCGTGCGCGTGGCGTTCTCTATTGTGAACTTGGTCTTGCCGCTCTGGGGGAGGGGAGGGGAGGAGGAGGGGGGAGGTTTCGCAGCGGTTTGGAGCGGGGACGGGCGCGCGCAACGCGCGCGTGCTGCCGGTGCTGTGCATGGCACGTGCGGCAGCAGAGCAGGCCAAGCAGGACCAGAAGCCGCCCAGGCCAAGCTGCGGCCGCCACGCACCGCCCCGGAACAGCCCTTGCGCCGCCCCCGCTGCCCCCTCCCATCGCCCGATCAGCAGCAGCGGCGCAAACCCCCCACCCCCGCACGCACCTTGCCCGCGAGGCGCCCGATGCAGCGGCTGAGGTGCTCCCCTCGAAGCGTCTTTACGTCCTTCACCTCGAAGCACTCCACGTAGAGGTCGTCCAGCCGCAGCAGGGCGATGGCGTCGCGCACCTGAGTTTTTTTTGTGCACGGCGTTTTGTGGGGGGATTGTCAGCACTGAGATGGCAGCCGCCGGTCTGCCGCGGCGCGGCGCGGCGCGCCCGCACTGCGCAGCGCACCCTGCTGAAAGCAGAGCCAACCGCAGGCGGCCGCCAGCTTCCCGCCCTCCCCAGCGCTGAGTGGGTCAAGGGAGTGCCCCCCAGGAATGCCCCCTCCCCAAAGCCCCCAAAGCCCCCAAAGCCCCCTCCCCAAAGCCCCCTCCCCAAAGCCCCCAAAGCCCGGCGCACCTCAAAGCCCAGCAGGTAGGCGTGGACAAAGTCTGCGGCCTTCTGCAGCATGTCCCCGTTCCGCGTGGTCGCCGTGGTTTTGATCTCCACCTTTTTGGTCTTCAGGTTCATGCGCATGTCGAGCTTGAGGTGGTCCGTGATGGGCGTGTAGAGCTGCATCCACGCCGTCTTGAGCGGGGTCATGCGGTGCTGCGGCACGGGGATCTGTTTTCGTTTTTAGGGGAGGAAGGGGTGGGTGAGTTGGGGGCCGGTGCCGGCGCCGCTGCCAGTCTCTGTGCCGCTGCCAGCCGCCGCACGCACCGCAGCCGAGCCTATGCTGCCACGTTGTGTCACGGGCGTGCGCAGCAGCAGCATTCTTGTGGCGGCCCACCCCCCCCACCGCCGCCGCCACCGCCGCCGCCGCCGCCGCCAGACTCACCCGCCGGAACTCGACCTTGTTGCCGGCCTGCTCCTGCGCCGACAGCGCGCTAAAGCCGGGCTTGGGCGGCAGCTGCTCCTCCCCCGCCTCGATCTCCATGCCCGACGGCGCGGCGGGCACCTCGCGCAGCGGCGCCGCCGCCGCCGCCGCCGTCTCCTTGCGCGTGACCTTCGGCATGGCTGCTGCGCCGCTGCCGCGCGGCCTGGGCGCTCGGTTTGCTCCCCTCTAACGAATCGCCGCGGTCGCGCCCTGGTTGGGGCGAGCGCGCCGGATTCTCAGCCCCGCGGGCGGCCTGGCAGTGGCGGCTCGGGCGCGAACGGGCGCCTGCGCTGCGTATAAAGCTTCGATTGCAGCACTAAAAACGCTCTGAGATGCGGACGGGGGGCAGAAGTGAAATGGCCGCGCCCGCCCCGCGCCTAGGCCCGCCGCCGCCGACCCCGTGCCTGCCGTTCCAGCACCGCCCCCTCGACCCAACACACGGCCGCCCCCTTGATCGCTGCGCTTGGCCCACTCGGAAGAGCACGCGTTACAGGCTCGCGGTATAAATCCCAAGGCGAAGACGGGTCGCCGAGGCGGGTGCGCGGGCGGGGAAAGCCGCACCTGCGGCGGCGGCGGCCCGGGACGGGTGGCATGCGGGGCGACGGCGGGGACGCAGTCGCACAAATGGGCGGGTGTAAACAAACAGGGTGGATGTGTGGGGTGACGCATCAGGTAGTGGGGTCAAACCCGGGTGGTGGTCCTGAGGTTTAACAAACCTGGCTTCCAAGGGGGCATGGGTCTGCGTGGTTGAGCTGGGTGGATGGGGCAAGGCCCATCTTGTGGGATGGCATCAGGCAAGGTATCAGCGTTTTTGGGTTGGGGCGGGTCGCCTGCGCCCAAATGCGGCTGGAGTCGAAAAGGCAGATACAGATGGCCCCCTGCAGCTGTGCGGGTGGGAAAGACGGACGGATGGTAGTGCCTGTCACTCGACTCAAAATGCGGCCTGGTGTGGTAATATATTTTTTAAATATCAAAGGGGGCCGGCTCTTATGAACGGCCGCCGCGGGGGCTGCCGGCGTGCGTCACGCGCCCCTTGCGGGCGCGCGACGGCGGGCGCCCGGCCGCACGCCCCGCGCAGCGCGCCGCATCCGCGCGCCGCGCGCACGCGCTGCGCGCTTCGCCCGCCGACGTCGGCGGCCGCCGCGCTCACGCGCGCGCCACCACGCGCGCCCGCACACCGTCCGCCGGCGACAGCGTCAGCCGGTGCACCATCCTCAGCGGCGCCACGCCGGGCTCGAGGTCGAACGTGAAGCGCTGGTAGAGGCGCACCAGCGCTATCAGCGCCTCCTCCTTGGCAAAGCGGTAGCCGATGCACAGCCGCGCGCCGCCGCCTTTGGGGTTTTTCGGTGGTGGTGGTGTGGGGGTTGGTTGGGACGCGGGGGTGGGTGGGTTTGCGGGGGTGTTGCACGGGGGTTGGGGTTGTGCGCAGACTGCTCCGTGGGAGCGTGCGCGCGTGCGTGCGCACGTGCCCTGTGCGTGCATGCCCTGTGCGCGCGCCCAAAACTCCCCCATGCCCCCCCCCACCAAAGGGCGTGAACACGTGGTCCAGCGGCAGCGAGGGCGCCAGCGCGGAGCCCTCTGGCAGGAAGCGCTCGGGGCGGAACTCCAGGGGGGCCGGCCAGTAGGCCTCGTCGCGCATGTAGCAGTACTGGGGTGGGTGGGGGTGGGGGGTTTTGATGGGTTTGGGTTTGGGTTTGGTTTTGGGGGGGTGGGGTGGGGTGGAGGGTTGGGGGGTTGGGGGGGGTTGATGGGTTTGGGTTTGGGTTTGGGTTCGGCTATGGGTCGAAGGTTTAAGGTTTGGGTTTGGGTTTGCTGGGCGCTTGTCGTATTTGTGTTCACCACTTGCGCCAGCTGTGCACGCGCATGCATGCGCGCCTGCGTGCCTGCGTGCGTGCGCAAGGCAGGCTACCCACGAGGCGAGGCGCGATGAGCAAGCCAGCGGACGCCCCCGCCCCCCCAATCCCCCAACCCCCCCCCCCCCCACCGATGCGGTGTAAATGGTGTCGCCGTGCTGAACGTTGACCGAGCCGCCGCCGGGCAGCTGCACGTCAAACCCCTCGGGGCGGCTCACGAGGCGGTGAGTCATGAGGGCGGCCGGGAAGCTGCGGGGGCGGGTTGGTTTTGGGGCGGGCGGGGGCGGGGGGGTGCTGTCAACTCAGGTCTAGGTCAACGCCCAAAGTCCGCAAAAGCCGAAAAAGGCCCGACTGAAACTGCTAGACACCCTCCCCCAACCCGCAAAAAGCCCCAGTCCAAAACTGCTACTCCCAAAAAAACCCGAACCCCGGGAGCCTCACAGCCGCATGGACTCCTTGAGGGTCGCCTCCAGGTAGGGAAAGGCCCCGCCCGCCACGTCAGCGTGGCCGGGGGCGCGGTCGCGGCCAAAGGCGTCGATCTCCGCCAGCACCCGCTCCTGGGGGTTTGGAGTTGCGTTTCGGTTTGGGGAAGGGGTGACTGTCAGGCTTGCAAGGCGTGACGCCAATCCGCCTCCCCATTCTGCTTCCGGGTACCCCCTCCGTCTCCCGCCCCAAAAGAGTGAAGAGGCACGATAGTTTTGTTTTGGGGGGGGGGGTTGACTCAGGCTTGCAGGGCAATCCGCGCCCCCGTTTTGCTACCCCCAATCCCAACCAACGGCCCACTAAGCCCCCCCACCTGCACGCGCGGGTTTGCTGAGATGGCGTAGAGAGTGTAGGCCAGGGTGTTGGCGGTGGTCTCGTAGCTGTTGGGGGTTTGCGTTTTGTGTTTTATATTGTTTGGTTTGGCTTTTGGGGAAAGTTGGGAGTTGCACACACTCGCGTGGCGTGCGTGCAAAGCGAGCGCGCGCGTGTGGCCACGTGCACACAGGCATCCGCACAAGCGTGAGCGCGCAGCAAAGGCGCTGCAGGAGCGCGCTCCGCCTGTCCACCCACCCCGCCAGGATGAAGGTGTTCGACTGAGCGATTACTGTGTCGTCGTCAAAGCCCCCCCGCCCGCCGCCGTTGCCCTCCAGCATGAGGCCCAGGAAGCTTCCGGGGGCGATGCCGGTCGCGCCGCCCGGCCGCTTGCCGCCCTGGTCGCGGCCGGGGGCGTCGGCGGCGGCGGCGGGGGCGGCTGCCGGCGGCGCGCGGGGCGCGGGCTTGGCGGCGGCGGCGGCGGGGGCGGCGGAGGGCGCCGGCGAGCAGCCGCCGCGGGCGGTGCGCCAGCTGCGGATGAGGCCGCGGCTGACGTTCACAATGGTCTTGCGCGCCTTTTGGGGTTTGGGGGGTTTCCGGGTGCGGGGTGGGTGGCCGGGGGGCGGGGTTCAGTGGGTTTGGCGGGGTTCAGTCGGCGCGGGCGGCCCCTCGAAACCGCCCGGCAACGGCTGGCCGGCCGGCAAACGGACCACGCAGAGCCCCCAAAGCTTGACGCCAAAACCCTCAAAAACCCCTCCAAACCCCCCCAAAAAGGGCGGCGGGCCGCCGGGCCCGGGTGCGCCCCCCCACCTGCGTCACGTCCACCAGCGCCTGGTCCGGCAGCCGCGCCGCCAGCCACGCGACCACGCGCTCCGCGTCCGGAAACAGCAGCAGCGGCCGCCCCCAGGCGGAGCCCGACAGCAGCCCGGCCTCGAAGATGCGCTGGGACGCCTGCACCAGCTGCGCGCCCTCGGCGCCAGAGGCGCGGCCTGGGGCGTCCATCGTGTGGAAGTCGATGCCATAGGCGCAGGTGCCGACGACCTTTGGGGTTTTGGGTTTGCGGTTTTGGTGTGTTCAAGGTTGGTTGGTGTTTGGTGGTTGGGGGTTGGGGGCGTCCATCGTGTGGAAGCCGATGCCGTAGGCGCAGGTGCCGACGACCTTTGGGGTTTGGGGTTTTGGGGTTTGGTGGTTGTCAGCGTTTGTGGTGTGGGGGTCGGGGTTTGGTGGTTTGGGGGGTTGCACCTT
This sequence comes from Raphidocelis subcapitata, assembly GCA_003203535.1. NCBI lineage: Eukaryota > Viridiplantae > Chlorophyta > Chlorophyceae > Sphaeropleales > Selenastraceae > Raphidocelis > Raphidocelis subcapitata. The sequence goes on from BDRX01000006.1 coordinate 742,355, forward strand.
GAGTTCGCATTTGGCAGGCAGTCGCAAAGGCACGCAGCGCCACCCCCCAAATACGGCCGGCCCCCAAACCTCCTCCCCCCCAACCCCCCCAAAGGCCCAAACACCCACCGACATTGTCATCTTGCCGACCTCCCTCCAAAGGTCCACCGCCCGCCCCTCCTCCCCCGCGCGCCCCAGGGACGCCGCCAGCTCCAGCGCGCAGCCGTCCATAAGCCGCGCGTACTGCTCAAGGCTCGAGCTCGAAAAGGCGGGTTGCCACGCGGCGCGCAGCGCGCGCCAGTCGTCGCCGCTGCGGGCGTTTTTTTGGGCGCGCCGCGGGTTTGGTTGGGGAAGAGGCAAGTTGAAGGACGGGGGTTGGGTTTGGGCGGGGGCGAGGGGTGCAGGGGGCGGTGGGGTGGGGAGGAGCGTGGGGTTTTTTGCGGCGGGGTTGGCGGTGCAAAGCCCTCTCGGCGGCCACTGCCAATGTGGCACACCCCAGAGCTGCGAGGGCTGACACCCCCAAACGGCATGTGGAAACCCCCTAGCCCCCCCTCGACCGCTCACGTGGCCGCAAACAGCCCCTTGGTGTTGGCCTTGAACTCCGCCTTCCGGTCTGCCGTCAGCATGCCGCCAACATTGTGATTTATGAGCTGCGAGGTTTTGGGTTGTTTGCTTGTTTGTGTTTTGGGGGGCGTGGTGTTTTGTGGTTGTGCCGGTGTTGGGGCCGCATGCGCGGCTTGCCAGGGCCGTGCCGGCCGCCGCGCCGGCTCCATGCCGCCGCGCATGCGGCAAGGCCGGGCCGCCGCGCCGCCGGCCAACAAGCGGCGGCGGCGGGCTCGTTTTGGGGGCCGGGGCGTTCCCATTTGCGGCGCACCTTGTACATCACTTTGCGCGCGCCCTCGGGCTCCGCCACAAAAAGGAACATCTTGCTGCCCAGGTATATCTGTGTTTGGTTTTTGTGTGGTTTTTGTGTGGTTTTTGCAGAGGGAAGTATTGAGGAAGTGCGAGGGCCCAAAACCGGCATCAACTGCACTCCCCAAAGCACCGCCCGCCCCGCCGCCGATTCGCGGGGGCCCCCAGCCCCAGCCGCGGCGGCGCCGGCGCTGACGGCCCGGGCCTGGCCTGCAAGCCTGGCCCCCTACTTAGCCCTCCCCCGCAGTCCCCACCCCCACCTTCTGGGTACACCATGAGCCCGTTTTGGGGGCTCGCCTCCACTAGGCCGTCGATCCACTTGTTGAAGGCCTTTTGGGGGGGGAGGAGGGGTCAACGCGG